>NW_015149043.1:170755-181629 GCF_001465965.1 Polistes dominula | reverse complement strand
TCCTCCTCCTCCTCCTCCTCCTCCTTCTCCTCCTCTTACCTTCCTTCGTAAACCTAACAATCATTTTATTTCGTTTTTAAAAAAGATATTCACAGTTAGAATAGTTTTCCGTTTAAATACCGTATAAAATGCATTCCATTGAAACTAATAATTTTTCAAGCATAAAAATTCGACAGGATGATGATTTAAAGAAAAAGGTAAATAACATTCACAACGAGAGTTAATTTAATTTTTATCCAAATAACAAACAATGTGGAATACGGAAGTGTGTACAAAAAATAAATTAAAAACAAGTGTATAACGTTGGCGTAAAATTACTGGCCATTCCTTTTTTTCTTTTTTATCATATTCATCTCTTTTTTTTCTTTTTTTTTCTAAGTTTTTCTTCACCATTCGATCGAAACTTTTCTAAATTGAAAATATGGATATATAACATTTTAAAATGTAAGTTTCCATATTTCGCGATACTTGTACGTGAACTTGTTTCTTCTTTTTTTTTTCTTTTTTTTTTTTTAATCAACGACAACGTTATTAAATGATTCGAAATTTAAGATGGAATTAACCGAATGGAATATCTCTTACAAAACGTGTACACACCAAAATTGAATAAATAATTAACTGAATAATAGAAATGACTAACCGTTTTATTCAGCGGTATTACCTTGGTAACCTGAACGAATCGGAAACTTTTACGGGAAGAAGAATCGACTTAAACTCTACTTTACTGCTCGCATAACCTATTTCAAACTGAAAACTTTTGCGGCTCTCCTTCCGTTTCGTGCTTTTGCAAAAGTTCATTTTCTTTTAAACCAAGAGAATTTTCATTCGCTCGAATAAAGACGACGCGCGAGAAGCGTTAGTGTAGAAGAAGAACAAGAAGAAGAACAAGAAAAAGGAAAACTGAATGAAGATATTGATGTCTATAACGATGTCTGAACAAGGAGAATAAAAAAAAAAAAAAAAGAAAAGAAATTTATACAAAGAAATTTTAATGATTTAATATAACACGAATGTTTTAACAGAGCATGATGAACTTCTTTATTTTACGATGATCCAATAAATTGTTCGTTTATTATAACATTTGTTCTTATGTATTATATGATCAACTCGATTATATTTTACAGTGAAATAAAATTAATGCACGCGTTCTTCTTTTTTTTTTTTACTATTCAAATTAATATGCAAAAAATCGAAGATTGTCACGTCGGTTTTTCGAGTAAATAAAATATTTTTTTTCCGTCAAATAATACTAACACGCATATGTTTATATGTATATATATAAATCAAATGAATTTTAATATAAACTATATAAATATAATTAAATAAAAAAATATAATATAATATATTTATATATTGTATTAATTATTACTATATTGAAAAATAATATATTGGAATAATAATATAATATATTGTAATAGTAATAAATTATTACTATAATATGTTATATTAATATAAATATATTATATTTTTATTATATTAAGTAATATAAATTAAATTAAAAAAAATAAATATATTGCAATATGAATTTAAAAAAAAATAAATAAATAAAATTTGACATTGATTGGCAAAAAATTACTCGTTATATTTAATATTAAATTAAAAATATTAATTATACGATAAATAATGTCGTATAAAGATTTCAATTAAAATTATATGCATCAAAATTAGATTTAAATATTAATAGAAAAGATATATATATATATATATATATATATATATATATATAAAAGTAACCATTGAAATCGTATTTTTTTCATTCTTTGCTTTTACGTTTGTTTTAAAAAGAATTATCTTGAATAGAAGTTTACGAAAAGGATTTATAAAATAAAAGTAAATCGATTTGACGTGTACGATGTAATACGTTCACACCTTTGAAACAGGGGAGGGCCTAGATCAGAAAGTACTATATATATGTATCATGCTATACGAGATTTTCTCTTCTCATCCTCATCTTTTTCTAAAGCTTCCTCATTCACGGAGGAATTTGGTGAACGAGAAGGGAAAAGTAAGGGTAGTTGTAGAAAAAGGGTGAATTGCCGAGCTTATCTTCAAAGCTTGGAGTAGACTAGCCGTTCGAGATTGCACAAATTTCGCAATATTAGAGAGGAGAGAAGTAACACACGTTATATACTGATGGTAAGAGAGCTGGGGGTGGTGTGTGAGGGAGTGGGGTTGGTTAGCTGCTTGAAAGTCGAGCCGTGGTAACGCGAAGCTAGTAGCCTAGAGTACTCAAAGGGGAGGGGGGTGGTAACTACGAGGATTGGAGGGTGGCACCAACACGAAGAAGAAGAAAAAGAGGACGAAGAAGAGAAGAAGAAGGGAAAGTAAGGGGTGAGGGGAGAATAAGCTAGTTGCGTTGGGGTTGCGGACAAGCTCGAACAAACTAAATCAGTCAGTCGTTCGTAAAAAAAAATGAGGAAAATAGGAAGAGGTGGAAAAAGAAAAGCTTGGATTGTAAGTGTTCTGAAACCCACCCCCTGTCTACTCTTCTTTTTTTTTTTTGCTGACGACAACGTTTTTCTAAGCACGTAATGAATAACAAGCGTATAAAGGTGAGAACGGTGGTGACTATTCGCCTTGGCAAATTTATATTGTAACACCTAGCAACGAATGAAAAGAGTGAGAGAGAGAGAAAGAGAAAAAGAAAGAGAAAGAGAGAGAAGAAATATTGGTAGGAATGTTCTTTGTCTTCTTCTCTATGTCCCTTAATTAGCGTATATTATTTTCTATGATATAATGAACCGGACGGGGCGGAAATGTTGTGGCTGGCTTCGCAGTTGTAACTCGGAAGATTCTTTTCTCTTTCCTTTCCTTCCTTTTTTTATTATTATTTTTTTTTTCAAATAACGAGGAGCTAGTGCCACGAGATAAATTTTTCTTTCCTTTTCTTTTTTTTCCCTTCCTTTTATTTTATTTTACTTTTCTAATTCTATTTTCTTCGTGTCATGTTATCTATAATAAATTTGTATAATATATTTATAAATAGTAACAAATATATGTATCAACGATTATAAATTATTTTATTATTCATAATTGTTGATTAAAACAATAATAATTATTTATTTCAAGTTTCATACAATAATACTATACAAATGGGTGTCACAGATTCGTTAAAATTCGTTTCCAGCATTTAACATAACTAAACTTCAATTAAATTACATTAACAAACAAAATTACCATTTAAATTTGATTATTATAAAATCAATCGAAATTAATAAAAATTGTTATTTATATATATATATATAATAATATAATATATATAATAATATATATATAATAATATATATAATATATATATAATATAAATATATATATATATAAAATGTATATTTTTGGTTTTCTATTCCACTTTGACCAATCGATAGTACAACAACAATAACCAAAGTGTATAAGAAAGAAATAGGAGTAGGGGAGGGAGGGAGTATCGTGAATTTCTTTTTTAATACGCTTTGAAGGAAATAGCAAAGTATACTTTTCCTCACTTGAATTCGCCTTTCTCTCAACATGATCATCATCCTTGTAGGAACAATAACGACTGGTAGAGAAGAGAGAGAGAGGGAGAGAGAGAGGGAGAGAGAGAAAGAGCATTACCACACGATGAACAGTACTTTTGAGCAATAACCAACGTAGTAAAGCTATTATTGTTTCCCTTTTACGTCGATATAAGCCGAGGGTGTGGAAAGAAGAAAAAAAAAAGAGAAAAAAGGGAGAGAGGGAGAACAAAAAAAAGTGGGGAAAAAAGGTGGAAGAGAACACAGAACGAGTAGAGAAAAATATTCGTTTGGTGCCTGCAGCAATTTGATAGCGTTACACGTTAGCGTCATTCGAGTCGACGGCTTTTATGTATCGGGTAAATAGAGTCGTTCTTTTCTCTCTTATTCTTCTTCTTCTTTCCACCCACCCACTAAACCCCCACCTCTTACACATCTACCCACCCATCTACTTTTTTCTATCTTCTTTTTATTTTTCCTTGTTACTTAGTAACGATAACCCAAAAGATGATTTCGATCGAATATCGATCTCAAAAAATAGAGACAGACGGACGGATAGATGGATATAGGTAGAGAAGTCCTTTTGGTGGATCGTATGTCCTTCGACAAAGTGATCCATTGTCCTTGGTACTCAATTCCTCTGTTCCACTCGAGAAAAAGGAGAATCTTTTTTTCGTAGGGGACCACTTGAACGGTATATTTTCATTTTTTTTTCTTTTTCTTTTTCTTTTTTTTTGCCTTTCAAACACTATTCTTTCTTTTTCTCTAAACGCTGACAGATAACAAGATGGTCAAGATGAAACGAGGTGGGACGAGAATGAGAAGAAGAAAAGTATCTTTCACGAGAAAATTCCTTCGTTCATTTCGTACATTCGTTCGTTCGTTCTATACCTCGTGCAAGAAGGAAACATTTTCAGAGTTGATACGAATGTGCGTGTGTGTGTGTGTGTGGGAGTAATGTGTGAGAAAGATAGAACTTGCTTTTCTCCTTATCCTTCTCTAACAGCAAGCTGAGAAGTGTTACCTTCCAAATAAGGGCGAGTAGTGAAGCTTACTACGACTTCCACGGCTCGTTATTGACTCACAAAACCGGACAATTTACCTCTACCGTGTATAACAATAAACCCCCATCCTCCTCCATCCTCCTCCACACCCCTTCCCTAACTCCTTCCTTTTCACCATTCTAGACGCAACAATAATGACTATGAGAAATCTCTGACAAATATTCGGGTCTTTATTACTGGCCATGATTTTCGTAATATTCTTCTTCTTTTTCTTCTTCTTCTTCTTTTGGGTTTTATTTTTGAATGATTAATTCATTTATAGGAGTAATCGATTATTAAATGTCAAAATGGCAAAATAGTTATTTTACCTAATGTTTACAATGATGCGATATAATACGATATTGTCAAGAAAATGATTGTACGGTGTGCGAAGTTATGTGACAGGTAAGAATTATCAAAGAAAATTGATGGACGAACAAAAATGTTTTTGTTAGATATTTATTTTTTTCTTTGCTCTATATAAATATAACTTTACGATAAAATTTGTTTCCATTATATGGTATATACATATACATGTATATCTATCTATTTTGAAAGCAAACAAAATATGCATTGCAATTGAACATTTTTCATATCATTAAAAATAAAGAAAATATTTAGGTTGACTTTCTTCGACTATGTGAGACACCTTTTATATTAATTATATACTTTATTATATTAATTATATACTTACTATATTATTTGTAATATAATTAGTACTAAATTAGTTAACTTAAACTATATTGTAAAAGTACTATATTATATTAATTATATTTATTTATACTATTATTATATATATATACATTTATATGTTGGTACATAGTATATTACACATATATATATATATGAATATATAGAAAGGGTTTCTTCCACACCAGCTGTTACGTTATTAAAACGTCCCGCTGCTCTTGTATCTTGCGGTAATATAAATAAAACCTACGTAAGTAAAATATAATACCTTTTGTGGCTTATATAACAAAAATGTGGGCATCTTAAGTATAACATTTTATTTTGGACACAAACTCTCGTGGATGTATCTTTTTTAAATCTATAACAACCTCTCTTAAAGATTAATACTTTCCCGTAAAAGAAACTTATACAACTAATAATAATTTTAATCACTTAAAAATAATTCAACTTCAGCAAGATTAAAATTTCATTATCATATAATATCTCTTCTATTCTTATCCTCATCAAACAAGACTTTTTCATTTCGAAAAATTGCAAGTTCAGTCAAAAGAACAAGCGTATTATAGAAATTTTTTCGGATAACAAATATTTGTACGACATTATTCAATTTATAATTGAATTATTACCTGTGCTTGTTAGTATCATTAAATCATGTATTTATATATTTATGTAATTTGTAGTGGTACACTACATCATCCTCTTATATATGATTAATTTTTTGATTTATCATCATTCATAATTATATTATAATATTATATATATTTTAGTATCCATTACGAGTGGTTTCGAACATACACGATACGTTTTACAAGATTCGGCCAATTCTCTCAAATTTACGTACATATATGTGTATATATATATATATGTGTGTGTGTGTGTGTATGTTCACGATATATCCAACGTAGGTAGAGGAACCGGGCGCAAAGCACTTGAATTATTCACGAAGTCGGAGCAGGCTTGCACTTGCTAATTAACCGACAGCCTGTTGTCACGTGAGCTTTCTCTTTAAGCTCACAGATTAGACGATGAAAGAGCTTTTCGCGTCTTTCTACTCCTTTACCTCGAAGAATTCGTCGATTCAACAGCTTTTGTACGAAGTCCCTTGTTCAACGCACAATCTTCAAGAATTTACACTTTTTACAAATATATTATTTAAATTTTGCTATATCACTTTAGATATTGTTTATTTAAAATCTTACATATGTACATATGTCATGTTAAAATAATTTACATTTATATAAATAGTATTATGTAATATTTAAAGTACAGTACATGAACATATATATGTAAATATAATATTATAAATCTTTGTTTTAATCTTCTCAAGCCTCTTATACCTTGCGAAATATTAACATTATCTTTTAAATATTATATTACATAAAAGACGTATAAATAATTACTCGTGTAATAGACATTGTATTTCGGTTTATTTTTAGGCTCACGAGTAAGTAGTTCTTGTTCCACTTTGCTAAACGAAGTATACTTCTTAATTGTAATTACTGATTCTTCATTTTAATGCAGTTTAATATTGAAATTCTCTTGTTTACTATTTCAAAATTTACATCTTAAATGTTAAAAGCATATTTGATTTCTACGAGAAGAAGGTGAACACATTTTATATTAATATTTTATGTTGAGACTCGACAGTAATTCTGATAAATAATATAACAATAATAATAACATAAAATAATAATAGAGATATTTATAATAATTTAATGTTAATAATGTTACGTTTATTTAGCTATTTTTATACATATATTGATCTACAGGATTTAGCCTAAAAGAGAATACTGCGCATACTACGAAGCGTATTAATTACAAAATTAAAGTTTAATTTTTATCATTATTTATAAAAAGATTACGCCTGTAAGAATGCAACCCTCCAAACACACTTTGAAAATGTTGCGAACGCCATTTGTTGGGACGGAATTTTTTTTCTGCCCGAAAGATATGCAACTCCTAATACAAATTTGTATAAACAGTTTGGGCTTAAAAAAAATGCCGTTCCAACAGATGGCGCTCGCAAGCAACATTTTCAAAGTATGTCTGGAGGGTTGCATTCTTACAGGCGCGCATTTTTAAAATTAACACGTTGCGTACCAAGCGTTATTACGTTTTGTTTCCACCGGGCGTAAGTTTTTTCTCGACGCACTAGAACGATAGCGGAGAGATATGCGGGAAAACCAACAATTTAACTCAAGTAGATTCATGCATTGTCGATTATCTACATTTAAAATGCTATCGACCTATGTAATTGATACATTGTTTTGTTCCGAAATAATCTTATTGGTAAGTAGCTTATTTTTGATTTGGAAACGTTTATCGCTTTCCCCGGAAAGCATACATCTTTCATGTATAGATTATACAGTTTAGAAGCATACTTTTTCTGAAACGCACCTTAGTAATTTTTTATCCCAAAAATGTTTATTGGACGTCATGAAAGTACAATTGAAAGTGAGAGTAGTGATGAAAACGTTGTGAGTTTTAGAAGAAAAGTTAGAAATAGAATTTCGTCGAGTTCAAGCTCAGATACTGATGAATCATATGCAAGTGAAAATATTGAAGAATTACTAGAAGAACTGGCTTTAGACGAAGAAGAGAAATTGAACTGAATTGAATTGAATTCGAACACAAAAAAACAACAACGTATTGTTTGAATTGTCCAAAATCGCCACAGATGTGCTTGGACTGTTTCAACGAATTTCATGCGACATAGTATATTATAATATGTTATCCTATATAAATTAATAAAAAGTAGAGTGTTATTTGTGTATTTTTTATATTTTTACTCTGTATATTCTATATTTATACTTTAGAACTTGTTCCATTAAATTTGTTTTCAAAATGCAACTGAAAATCTTATTTAACTTCAACAAGAAAAGCGTAACCCATGTACGGGTGACGCGGGCCCCACGGAAGCATGCCCGTCACCCAAGTACGAGTGACGCGGTACGCAACGTGTTAAATAAATGATTACAAAAAAAGTAATAATAATATTGTATAATAATTTATCTTACTCCTCATGCACTCATCTCATTTTTTTAAAACTTGCTTTTTTTTAAAGGTTTCACTTTTAACTTGAGTGATCTGTACACGTTGTTTTTTAAACTAGATTTTGGATTAATTAAATTTATTACGTTATCGTGTCGCTCGGTTTTTTTTTTATCGAAGTGAATCTAATTTGTTTGTAATCTCGATAAGTTCCATGCTTAATTATAGGTAGATCGGAACGAATAGAGAGAGAGAGAGAGAGAGAGAGAGAGAGAGAGAAAGAGAGAGAGAAAATAAATCTATCGTGTAAAGTATATATTCAAACGATTAACGTTCGACAGTTTTCTGTACGTGTTCACTTTGTGAGCGTAAACAAATTAAGAAATATAGTTCGATAGTGGTTTCATGCATTGATCTCGATTGTAATTTAGTTCCATATAATAGATTATTTCGTACACACACAGTGCTTTTACGTCGAAAAACATATTATAAGGGTTCGTTTGTAAATTTAATGAACCGATTAATCGTGAGTTAATTTTAATTTAATTTGTTCGATATATATTTTATCGATTGGGAAAAAATAAAAAAAAAAGGAAATGGCTAATCATTGGAAGGTTTTGTCTCTCTTTCACTTTTTTTTTTACTCTTCGTTTTTCGTTCTCATTCTTTCGAATGATTTTTTATCGTATTACTATCCTCCGTTGTCACGCGAAGTATTGGAATTTGGTAACTTTACTGATAAGTTCATAGACATTATCGGAAATACGTTGAGCTACGGCCGAATCGATAACTATAATGGAAAGGCAATGTATCGTTGCAGGAGCGACGGGCATGAAGCTATTCGTCGACGATGCTTAAAATCTGTTACGCCGTTGCAGTGATGCATTGCAGCGTAAATCATACACCACCGCACGATATACTTCATTTTCGATGTAGGTAACATAGTAGTGGCGGCGAGCTATGTTTATTAATCAGATAGATACAATTGTATCTTTCTCTCTCTCTCTCTCTCTCTCTCTCTCTCCCTCTCTCTCTCTCTCTCTCTCTCTCTCTCTCTACATATATATATATAGATCAGTTTGCATACTTTTCGATATCGATCGATTATAATTAAAGGTAAAAAAAAAAACAAACATATTAAAGATTATTCGATGATCAAAGAAACTAATACGACACTTTCAATTTAATTCTTAATTACAATATTTTATATTTATATAATATCTTTAAATTAATAAAAAAAAAAGTATGATTTATAAATTAAAAAAAACCGTATTAACTCGTAATATATTCGTTCGCAGTTAGGTGGTAATTATCACGATCAAATCCGAAACGAGTAGTAGTAGTGGGTTTCATTTGGGGTGCATTTCGTCAGACAAGTTTTTTCCTCTTTTAAACTTCCATCTGAATTTCGACTTACTCTCTTTCTCTCTTTTTCTTTCTCTATTTTTTTCACATATAGACACGTCCCCACAGAAAGAGAGAGAGAGAGAGAAAGAGGATGTCCCATTTGGCACGGTGGCATGCAATGACTCGAATAGCGAGTTCGATTTACGCATCGAAATTAAGCTACGCTCGACTTACACCAATTCCGTGATAGAGATCTATAGGTAAACCTTCTTTTTTTTTTATTTTTTTTTTTATTGTTTTTTATTCTTTTTTTATTTTATTTTATTTTGTTGTTGTTTCTGTAACCATTTCCACGAGCATCGAAACTCATGTTGCACACTATTTTCACTGTCACGAAGTCTCCTCTTGGTTTTTTAGTAGAAGTAGCTCTGAAAGAATAAAATAGGGGAAGATGAAAGACAAAAATAAAGAAAAATGTTAAGAGAAAAAAAGTACGAGAGAAAGAGAGTAAGAGTAAGAGTAAGAGTAAGAGAAAGAGAGAGAGAGAAAAAGCCAGGGACGAAAAAGAACCGCTTTATTTTAACGTCACGTTGGCATGATTAAACAAAGCCGTAAGAGTTGAAATGAAAAACGCGTTGAGGAGTGGAATTTGTAAAAGGGAAACAAAGGAAAGTGGCAAGTAACATATGTAAATCAAAAAATTTTCTTGAGTTGAATGTTAAACTTTACACGACGAATCTTTCTTATTTTCATTAATTCATACCACTGGACTTTGCAATACTTTACAATAATAATCATGAAACGTTATTATTTGAAATTGTTATCTTTAATAATTGTGTCGTTACATATTTTTTGTTCATTTTTTTCACGATTTTATTGAATTATTTATTTACCATTAATTTGATCGGTTTATCGAACCTATTTAATTGGATTGACGTATAGAAATTCATATCAAATATTTCAATAAAATTTTATTATTTTCACATAATACGTATATAAAAGATTAAATTTTACAATTTTATTTAAATATCATCTCTCGTTGTATTAAATGACGTAGAAGAATTTTATAAAATATTTTAAAGAAAAAAAAGAGAAAAAAATAAATTAAATTAAATTAAAACGTTAAACTCGTACTCGTGCGAATAATTAAGTATTAATCCAATATCTCTAAAAGAAAAATGTGTTATAGCAAATATTAGCGTGAAATTAATAATCCACGTTAATCCAAAATTAATCGTTAATCCAAATCCACGTTAAATCCAAATTTAGCGTGAATTAAATAATCCACGTATATATATATATATATATATAT
>NW_015149043.1:144920-170055 GCF_001465965.1 Polistes dominula | reverse complement strand
TGTGTTTTTTTTTTTTTTTGATATCTTATCCTGTTCCTTCTTTTTAAGTAGAAAAAAATTACGAAAGATTCGTAGAAATATTTTATTTTAATCTAAGATACTGGCTTAACATTTAAGCTCTAAATAAAAAGAAACAACGTGTCTGTTCGTGACACTCTTTTATACAGACTTTTCTTATAAAAGAAATTGAGAGGGAATGAAATCGAGAGTAAAGAAAGAAAAAAAGAAAGAAGAAAATAAAATTAATGATCAAATACATATATACCAAAGTTCTTGGCAAGTGTTAAATGGAAGAAAAAGTGTTAGAATGTGAGAGATGTTAAAGAAAGACCTTACATTTATTTGTTTCCGTTGAAATTTATTTATTTATTTGTTCTTTTTTTCCTTTTTTTTCTTTTTTCTTTTATTTGAGTTTCTACGTGGAAAACTGCAACTGTTGGTGCAACGACGTGATAATAATTGGGTAGGAAATTAAATAGTCGACGATTTATCTGTGTGGTAGGATAAGAAATAAGTAAAGTTCAAAAGTAAGCAAGTATAACCTGGGTAAAAGAAAAATTTGACATAATCCGTGATAAGTATAGTTCTCTTGTGCTGGGTTTAGTAGAAATCAAGAAACCGAGATATGATTCCCGTGAGACGTACTACCTCTAACAAGAGAAAGTTCTTTACCCAAGGAGTTATAATTTTAATGAAACTTAATATTTAGAGCACATCGAGTTATTTAAGGAAAAATCTCTTTTTCTTTTCTCCTTTTTTTCTGACTGGAAATTCACATTCGAAGAAATGAAATCATTCCTCAAAGTATTCTGTATTTTTTTTTAAATATAATTCCTAAAATAATAGCGAAATGATAATCTTTGATTTACAATCAGTTGTCCATGCCTAAATACACAAACATGTTTGCATATGCATAGTATGAAAGCGAATATACACAGGGATAGTGTTTGCTACAATCGCATTGCATCCTGTCGCAATTGCCAATTACATTTGCTTTAACGTAAGCTGATTACTATAAATAATGATTCATTATAACTACCTTTATTCTTAAGAGAATCCAATTGTAATATATGTTTTTGCACGAAGGAATAAAAAAATGTTGAATAAAAATTGTATTATTATAAGAAATTACATAAGATGAAATTATTCTATATTTTATATATATTATTATTAATATAATTTATATAGATGTATTAATTATAAAATTATTTATATTATATTAATTATATTTATTATTAATAAACGATTAAAATTGGTTGCTTACGTTAATTTTAATCTTATGTTCTTGGAATGATTTGAAATATGAATGTTTGATCAAATGTATAATTAAATATCTACAAAATGATACCTTATATAAATTTCGATTACCTAACCATCAAAGAGAATTTACATTCTCGTGAATATATATATAGTGATTTGTTCTTTTTGAAAACTCCAAGGGCAGATGAAAATCCTAGGGAAAATGTGTAGGGATTGGCTATTTTCCGATAGTATAGTGCGGTTACCAAGAATCAAAATAGACGAGAGATAGACCTAGATTGATGCGAGATGCATGGCTTGTGGGTGCACGACATACGATTTGCAATGCAACTTCCCCTCCATTCTCATCCTCCTCTATTCTTCTCTCTCTCACAGTCTCTCGTTCAATCAGGGGATGGAGAGCAGCTAGTAAATAGAGAAATCACAGTGACGAGACCGTAGCTGAAGCAAACTTCTCCTATTCTTATTGCCCTTACAAAGGAACAACCCTTTTTTCTTCTTTTTATTATCCCTAACAAATGAAGCAAAAGAATCGTTGATTAAACTTTGTTTTATAACACGAATCTAAAAATATATATATATATATATATATATATATGTATATTTATTTTCAAATTTAAATTTAAATTTTATTAGAATTTATTTCGTTTTATTTTATTTTTAAATACATATATATTTAATATTTTTATATATAATATATTTAATATACTATATATATATATAATTATATTAAAATATAAATTATAAAAAAAATAATTATATATATTATATATATATAATATAAAATATAATATAAAATAAAAAATATTTTTAAAAATGTAATTGTAACATTAACATTACAAGTAATTGCATACGATGCATTTGAACGAACTTCATCATAGAGAGGGAATATGATATTTTTATTTTTGTCTTATTATGACACTTTTTGTATAACATTGGATGAATCAAGGATGAGTTGATTCTTGGTAAGGATGAACATCTGAAAGTCTAAAAGCACACACGTCATATGGTCCTGACCATAACTCTCTCTCTCTCTCGTAACGTTTCTATTTTATTCCAAACTATTATACCGCATAACATTGCATTCGGTTCGCTGCCCAGGGCTAGTTCGACTCAGCTCGAGATTGATAGCACTACGAGATATAGACCAGCAAACATAGAAACTCACATGAACATATATTATATATATAGAATGTATGTATAATATAATACAGAAGTTTCACAGACACATGTCCAGTATATTATATAATTAGAATTTCAATTTTGTTTCAATCCTTGATAAAGAGGACCGACGTAACATTTATAATATTTCAAACAATATTTAATAAAGTAAATAAAATATATTGAAAAAAGAAACTAGAAAAGAATTTAGTTATCTGTACGAAAGCAATTTTTTTTCTGACGTTTCAATCTGATGTATGTTAGACAATTAGAATATAACTTGAATAAACGAAACAACCCCTTATACAACAATTTAATATGAAAGCAAAGAAATCCAGTGTCCAGTAATAGTAGATCCTCGAACAACAATGTCTGATCCCAGACGATACTAACGACAATCTCGATTCAGAAAGTAAAACGTATCTCTCCTAACAAGGCAATAAAAAGGAAGAAAATATAAATCGTCCCGTTGTTATTCTTTCACGAATGTTTCTCACGCGTGTGTCACAACCCTGCATGTATGTTGTGTGATTATTTGTCCAATCGTATACAGCTATTAATTACAAACCTTTTTTCCTTTGACTTTGTAGTATCTTCAAAAAAAAACAAAAAAAAAAATACAATAGAATCTTTGTAGAAAATAAGAGAGAAAGAGAGTTAAGCTAAACGATAAGAGAGTTCTGTCAAGCGTAGATAGGATGCAACTGGATGCATTTATCGTACGCGTGTGTCTTCTCTCTCCCCCATCGTTCTAATTTCCGCGATGATCGAGACACGTGTCTGTCGTACGGCTTGCTGCACAATGCCGTTCTCCAAGTTTTGCACATTATGACACAAACGTCGCAGCAGCACGTGGCATTAAATTTTCGGAAGGGTGACTGAAACGATGGGAATACTAGTGGTGGTTGTGGTAGTGCTGGAGATGCTGGTGGTGGTAGGGGTAGTGGTCAGAAACGGACGAACCAGTGGGTGATTAATGATAGTCGCAAAGGGTGCCACAGACCCAGTAGCAGTCACGGGACGAATACTTCCAACACGTAAAGTATATACCTTTCTATCCCTATAGTAGTAGCGTATAAAACTAAAGAGTATACAACAAGGATGCCGAGGAAAGAGGATCGGGGGAGAGGGGAAAAAGGAAAAGAGGAAAAAGGGGAATTGGTAGTGAGAGGGAAGGATTGTTAGTAAGGGTAAAGCGTGTTTGTGGTGGGAGAAAGGAACAACGTATGTTTCTGTAATGCTACAACGAGTACGAGAGAAAGAAAGAGAATGAGAGAGAGAGAGAGAGAGAGAGAGAGAGAGAGAGAGATACAACGATAAAGAAAAAGAAAGGATGGGAGGGAAAAAAGAGGAGTGCTCTCGATTTGACCCGCCAATTCAGCATCAGCCATACGGCCACTCAACCGCAAATCGAATTCCAGCCGTAGGGCAGAATAAAATCGACCTCGTGTGTTGTAGATCCACCTCCATCTCCACCTCCACCTTCACCTCCAGCCATACACATTTCTTTTTAGAAAGAGAGAAAAAGAGAAAGAGAGTCCTAGGATGGTGCACCTTCGGGCTGATTCGCATTTAACCGAACACACATACATACACACACACGGTAAGACATTACTCGCGAGGGACACGTTTATTCGACGCTCAGAGAGTTCTTCCTCTTGACTTTAGGGTTCTCTCTTCTTCTGGACGAGCATTCAATTTTAATGGATCTACCAGGAAAAGCTCAAATGGGATAATATTACTCCACGAGAATAATAATATCATATCTTTTGTCTCGTTGAATACAATACATTTTTTTGGCTTATGATCATCAACACAATGAACTTCTTATACATTTAATATAAGCATAAATCATATGTTTTTGGTCGCAAAACCATGGTGCTTAAATTGATTAAGTTTAGTGACCAATCGTGTTATCTTGTGTAACATTTATTTGTATGATTTTTTTATTTGATAGATAGAAAGGGAATTCAACACACATATATATGTGCCCATAATTATGAAAGTGATCTAAGTTATCAGTTATTACGCACTACATTATTATAAACTAAATAAATTCTATGTAATTTTCACGATATTATAAAAAATGAATCTTTAGATAATATTTGTTATTTCAATATTGTGTAGAATTCATATAGAGTTCAAGTATAAATCTTTAGATATCTCGAAACTCGAGATATATGACTCAGACTACTTTCATAATTATGGGCAAATATGTATATAATAAGAAAGATAATAGTAATTTGTTTGAAGTTCATTTGTATAATTTATTATCGTATTTAATTATAATTATATTTATTATATTTAATAATAATTATATTTATTATATTTAATATATATATATAGATCTTAAGTGGGTATTTTTGAGGATAGATTCATAGAGAGAATAGATATAAAATCGTTCGACCGGTTATGTAATAAAAGACGCTAATCGTTTGTAAGATTAAGGGAAACGATCCTTCGGAAGACGAAGTTTCCAGTTCGTCGTTAAGGCAAACCGCTTTCCTTATTACCGAGAAAATTGTTTGTACGAGAGAAAGAAAGAGAAAGAGGGAGAGAGAGAGAGAGAGAGAGAATGGAGTTTGGGCTCGTCCTAAATTTACCGATCGTATCTCTATCATTTACGAGCAAGGGAAACTAGAAGAATAGAGAGAGAGAGAGAGAGAGAGAGAGAGAGAGAAGCGGCTTTTCACGACCATAAGGGAAGTTTCTGTCCGTTGAGATCTCAGTAAAGTACGTTACGATTCTCTAGCTTCCGCCGGATATTCCGTCGCGGATGTGTCGTTTCGCGTTATCATTCTCTACTTTATTACGTGCACGAGAGTCCCTCCTCGTGTCATGGTTCCTTCTCTCTCTCTCTCTCCCTCTCTCTCTCTTACTCTTTACCCCTCTGTATTCGTCTCTGTCTTTCATGTATCCTTCCTATCCCCTCCTTCCATCTCTTTCTATTTCTATGTAGAGTGAGTGAATGAGTGAGTAGTGTTTGTAGGTGTGCAGAGCACAATCGTGGATCCTGGCCCTGGCCTCTGCGAACCAACCCCCCTTTGGTTCGTTCGTTCCGCCTCTGGTGCACGTACTGTTCGGGTTCTGGGAAACCTGATTTATAGACGCATAGATATAGTATACTCCTAACCGGTACTCGCTGGCGGCTCGTGTACTTTGCTAGGGTTATTGTTGCGTTAACTGTTATGACGACCGGCTGGAACTTGCTCTTGTAACCACTGGATAAAGGTGGTGGACGTTGCACATACATATACATACACATACGCATATGTACACGTAGAGAAAGAGAAGAGTGGAGTGGTGTACGCTAGAGGGATGAATGGGGATGAGAGAACTTATTGTTAAGAACTTGTCACTGTGGAAATATGTGAGTTCCATTTTCTATGTCACCAAGTCCACTTCGTCTTGTTTCCATTTTCCGTATGTTATAATCAATTTCTAGACAAACAAACAAACTCTTGTGTACTTTTATTATCTTAGATTGTTAATGCAATTAAGGGTGTTATATCGAATTACCTTTATTTGAATAAAATGAAATCTAAGGTGAAGAATAATTAATTATATTGTTATTTAATAATTGTTAAATAAAAAGAGATAATCGTAATTCGTATATAATTTAATATCGTATTTTAATTATAAAGAACAAATGATTTTTTTTGTTTAATAGAAAAAAGAAACGAAAGAGGATGAAAGGGAAAGTGGAGAGTATAGGTGATGATATTTTTATTTGTAAAAATAAAGTTAAATCGATTCGGCGCCTTTACAAGTTTTGCGTCATACTTTGAAGTAGAAATTTCGTTATTCTTGCTTCAAAGCATCCTTGGAAATAGATTGAACGTTGTTAATCGTAAAATACAGTATCATCACATTATCATCATCGTTAAAGGATACACACGAAATGAAATGAGAATAAAAGATGTTGTTTGACGTTGTCGAATTTAAATAAATAATATTTAGTATCTTACATGAAAAGTAAATTTTTAAAAATTCAGTACGATATTGAATAAATATATATTTATTTTATATATATCTACAGTTCCACCAGACATTGTGGACAACCAAACAAGTACGGACATGGTTGTGAGAGAAGGAAACGATGTGACATTACAATGTTCAGCAACGGGCTCACCTGCACCCAATATTACCTGGCGTCGTGAGGATGGTCAAAAAATTCTCCTTGGTAATGGAGGAAAAGGTCAGTTTAACGAGTTATTTCTTTACGAACAAATATAATTTACTTATTGTTAAACATCGTTTCGATGATATGAATTTTCTTTAATTAATGGGAATCATTGTATTTCTATTTAATCATATCGTATTCTAATTGTAACTAGTTTTAATTCTGAATGTTGCTCGTGTAAAAATGAATATTTAACTTAACTCTTTTTATATTATTTATTGTAAAATAAAATGACGTAGATCTTTTCATCCACGATGGAAGAGAATACTAAAACTGATAGTTTAATATATCACAAATAAGTCAGTAAATAGATAATTAATGTTTGTTACGTCTATCTGACGAGATTAATCAAAATACTAAAGCCTAGAAGGTATTGGGGATTATGAAATGTTTAAAAGAAAAATAGAACGAGATAAGAAAGATATACGAAATCCTTAATACTTATCGATCTTCATTTATTGTTAAAGCTGACTTTTATAATTAAGTAAAAATGATTTGAAGACGTATTTTTCTATTAAATCAGACAAAAACATCCAAACAACGGATAAAACCTGAAAGTTTCATTTGTTAAGTGTAAAACAAACAAGAATATAATTCTTTCTCTTTCCCATTTTGAAGGATAATCCTAAGATGGTGGAGTTTTTTTTTTCCATATTGGAAACCACAGTTGTGTTTGTTTGTCAGACCATTTGGTTCAGTAAAATACAAATTGTAACGTGATTTCAATGTTTCCCATAAACAAAAACTAGTTTTAGTTGTGATATTTTCTATTCCTTCCGGCAATTTCGATCAGATTGTTATTTTCTTTTTCAGTAATTTTTTAAAAATATATTGTGACAAATTAATGGATTTTTATTGGTTCCCATTAATATATATTGATAATTAATAAGCAGTTGAAATTTTAGACCTAATTAATAAACTATTGATTTAAAAAACTAATAGAAAGATCTAGTAACATTTCTTAAACATACCCATAGGAAATTTCTTTTTACAAGTTTTTGTTTTACATTACATTTAGTTGAATTTCAAATAAATCATGTCTCTCAGTGAAGAGCGAATTGTCTGTGAAAGGGATCTAACTATACCTTTATCACTTGCTATGCATAAATCATGCCACAAGCTTCTATTACATGTACGATAGTAGTTCTATAAGTACTATACGAAATATAGAACACGACGAAATACAAAATTTATTGACACGTTCCGATTTAAAATTAGTTTGTAATATGTTAGCATTTAAATAATCAAAAATAATCTTAAGAAAAACCTATTACACATCCTTTGTGGAAGATAAAATAAAACTCACAATTATTATTTTAAAAGATTTGAAATTAAAACAGGAGAGATGAGATAAGACAATTTTATTTAAGCTATATATATATAAGATATTCAAATATCTCTTCTTGTATATTGCAACGACAAGACTAAAGGTAATTCAAACTTAAGAGAATAATATAAATATAGGATTATAAGAAAATTTCCATTTTTATTTTGACCATTATTTCGTATAATGGAGTATTATTTTTGAGGATACAATTTATAGATAAAAATATATTCACCTTTTTAATTGGATCAGCAGAAAAACCGAAAAAAGAAAAAAAGAAAAAAAAATTGAAAAAAAGTTTAATCAGAAATAATAATTATTATAATTCATGATAATGCGAATAGAATATTTAAATACATAATTACGTTTTGTTAAGCACAAAAATATCCGTTTAATTAATACTTAATTTTATAATTCATTAAATGAGATAGGAATTATTCGGTCATGGAAAAAAAAAAGGATAATCTAATTTACTGTACATCTAGGTCTTTAAATATAAGATGATATAATTTGAGCATTCACCTGCATAATACAAATAAACGAAATATTGTTTTTGGTATGAAAAATTACAAATTTACATCGGGACAACAGGCAGTATTCCAGGCTCGAAAGTTTTATCTTTTTGGAAACACCAAGTTTGAAATATTGCAACCCATTTCGTATATAAAACCGTATCAGTTAAAAACCATTTTTTTTAACAAACATTGGTTTACATTAAATGACGTGAATGTCGTAAAACATTATCGTGTACAATCTATTTATCTATTTTCAATATTCTTTTAAAAATAACTTAATAAAAATAAATCTATATATAAATAAGTTGAGAAAATGATTTTGGGAGGAACGTATTATTTAACAATTTCACATATCTCAAATTTTCTAACAAAGTTTGACGAAAATTTCGTGATTTCGTTATGAAATGAATAATTTCATCTAAGGTAAAACTATTATTTTAAATAAAGAACGGTGAGCCCAGGCGACGATGATACGTTCGTTAAACAGTGAAAAGGTGAAACAGAAAAGGTCCGGTGGGGTGGTGGTGGTGGTACGTAGCCTCATTGCAGTTATATCGGTCCCATGGAGTTTCTCTCAAGAGAGTAAATATACTACGTTTTAGAGTAAGGGCCAAAGGGTTAGGAGGAAGGTAATACGTTCCTAGAGACGGGAAGATCTTCTATATTTGCATTGAAATTGGCAAACACGAGAAGAGAAAGATAGAGAGAGAGAGAGAGAGAGAGAGAGAGAGAGAGAGAGATAGGTGGGTGGGGTAGGAAGAGGGTGGGATTGGGAGGAGGAAGAAGAGAAGAATAGTGCGAGTAGTGCGAGTTGGCTCTCACGTGCACAGGATTCCGGTCTAAGCAACAATGAATAACCGGTAGTGCAATCTTAAGCCGTGGTTAACCGTATCCGCGCTTAGTTCATTACAACTTTAATCCGTGGAGTCGGCATTTCGAATCGAAGTATCATTTCGAGACGTGTCGCATACAAAGTAACTACAAAGTATTGAAAAACTATTAAAAGGGTTAAGCATTTAAACGAAATCAAATATTTATATTCATTTGTACGTGATCAAGATTTAACGCAAATCTTCAAAGAATTCCTTCGTGTTTGTATTAACATTAAAAGAAAGAATACCATTAAACAACGAATCATTATTATTTATTTTTTATATGGGTAATCTTATAACTTGAAAATTATTTATTATTTTTGTTTCCTACAAAACAAATACTATTGAGTTGTTCGGAAAGTAATTTCATTTTATTCCTGTGAAAATGAAGACAATTTTTGTTTCGAGGTTAAACTTAGGATTTTCGAGTGAGTTTAAATAGTTAAATTTGATAAATTTAAATTCTCAATGATTTCACGTGTTGTTATTTGCCAATTTGCATTAACTAATTCTAAAATTGTGTCAAGAAAAAACGAAATTACTTTCCGAACAACCCAATACAATCATTCGAGTATAACAAATTATAAGATTGTTATTTTTTTTTTTTAAATGAAATTTTGATCATCAAACGAATTTAACGAATAATAAATTATTGTCGATGACAACACGTTTGTTGGAGTATTGTCATTCGTCCTTCGGTCGTTATTATCGTAACAACCCCCCTCGTTATTTGTCATCAAACATCGATCGACAATCGGTGGGAGAGAAAGAGCATTGTTGTTGCGAACCTTGTGTTGTGTTGTGTWGTGTTGTCCCATAGTCATAAGTAATCAGCATCCGTTAAAGCGAACAACACGTAGGAGAGAACTCTCTGGTGCTGAGCCAACTCTCAGGGCTCCCAAGTCTTTCCTTAGATTCTCTCGCATAGCTTTCATAAGCGCGTATTCAACAATATTTAGCTTGTTAGAAACGTGCAAATATTCCATAGGATTTAATTGTGGTTTACGCTTGGACGTAACAGACGGCCTCAACGTCCGAATAAGTAAACCAAWTTTGTGCCTTTGTATATATATATATGTGTGTGTATGTTCACGGGTAGCATCAAAACTGTGTTATCGAAGTTAACGAGTCCACTTTAAATTGGCTGTTTTGAATCGAGAAGTCTACGGTGAACTATGAAAAGTGAAAAATGAAACACAATTTTGTCTCTTTCCATTTCTATCTTTCTCTCGCTCTCACTCTTTATAACGAGCTACGACTAGAAACAAGAAAATGGTCAACTCTTTTTCTACAGTTACGAGCCGGCTGGGATGATAAATTGAAATGAATTTCAAGAAGAAAAAAAATCGATCGATAATAGTGGTCCCTCAACAACCCCCCTACCTTATCATAGTCGTGGAATATTGTCTTCGATTTTTCTTTTTCTTTTTTCAGCTCTGACCGTGGAAGGGGCGCATTTCAATATTACCAAGGTAAATCGACTACACATGGGCTCGTATCTTTGCATCGCGACCAATGGCATACCACCGTCAGTCAGTAAAAGAATCATGCTGATAGTTCACTGTACGTAATTATCAATTATATTTTTTATTACACCCTTTCAACCCTTAATTTACATGTAATCGTAAAATTTAAAATGATTTCCTCATTGGAATAATACGATAAAGATTACGTTTAACGTTTTTATAAGAAACACATTGAATTGTTTTTAGTTCCACCAATGATTACTGTACCAAATCAATTGGTAGGAGCTCAGGAAGGACAATTAATGACGTTGGAGTGTCTCTCGGAAGCTTATCCGAAATCTATTAACTATTGGACAAGAGATAACGACGAGATCGTACCTCAAGGTAACCGAATCCTTTTTTTTCTACCTTTAATTATATAAATTACAGGAGCATTTACTAATGTTTTTTTTTATTACTAAGATTTCTTGTAGTTGTTATTGTTGTTGTTGTTGTTGTTGTTGGTAGGATAAACGTGGTAAATATTTTATTTCAGTACGCGAAGAAATAATGAACCCAACCCTCCCATATATATAACGAAAGCTTTATGTCGAACGTATAAACACGAACTCGTATATATATATATATATATATATATTGTATATATGTGGAACTAGTGTAAACGACTTTACTTTGCTTTATGTTTCGTCCATAAAAACCTGCTACACTTTACTACGTCAAATCTTCATCTTTTTCTTTTTTATTTCTTTTTATTTTTATTTTTATTTTTTTTGAAAACTCGAACAATTTTTTTCATGATACTGTTTGATTCGTTTGATAATCTTTTACGAAAATCCATTGATATTAAACTATTTTTTATTCGTTTATATAATCGTAGAAAATAATCATTCAATGTTTCGATTATTATTTTTTTGTAAAAACTTATTACAATTAAATTTTACTATAGTTACAATAATTTATCATGCAGAGAGAAATGAATGAAAATTTTGCTATTCGTTTATTATACATATACATATGCATACTTGCTTGTGCACGCGCATGTTAATATAGTCTGATATTATTAAATTACTTCGAAAGTCGATCGATTGTTTGCGAACGAGGGATTACTCGAGAGATCTTAAAACAAGTTGAAATCTTCGTTCCAATAATAATTAATCCACTCTTATCTGTAGAATATCGATCAATTAAGTCAAATTTATATTGGTAACATCGAATGAGAGAGAGAGGTTTTATTTTCAGTCCTAAAGATATACTAAAGTATAAAGATATAATACTTTACCTACAGTTTTTAATTCAAACAGAAATTATTAATTAATAGTAGTCAATTTTAACTTACTATTAATTACAATATTCCAAATTTTGTTTGACATTTTAATGAATTACATGGATGTTATTTTTGTGTGTGTGTGTACATGTTGTAAAATTTGGTAGACAAGAGAAAATTCTTTGAAATCTTTTTATCTGCTAACTTCTTTATGTTTTGTTAAAAAAAATAATAATAATAAAAGGGCAGGACGTCAGATATGCGAATTATCAATTGGTATATTTAAACAGACAAACTCCTACGAATTTTAATATTTTCCCTCTCTTTTACTTTCCCACGACAGTTTACTCGAACAGAATTAACCTTTGAATAATACATGCGAATCTAACAGGACGTTAAAGTTATAACATCATTTTATCTGGCATTTATGAGAAAGACCGAGGACAACACGAGTACGTATAAGTCCTATATATGAGAGTAGAAACGTTGTGTTGTATATCCTTTCTCTTCTCCCCTTTCACGATTTTCCTTGCATAGCGTTTATTACAACGCTATTGTAGATGATATTTGCATCTGTATTGAAACCAATAACGTCACGCACAATGCCAGATTTTGATCCGACAATCGTGTTAGTACGCTGACTTATAACCTTTTTTTTCTAATCTTTTTATATCCTAAATGGAAATAATAATATATCGTTAGTGCTATTCTATTTTATTCTAATTTTTTTTTCTTTTTAACAAAAAGCTTGATTCATATAGACGAAGCATTATTTTATATATTATCACTAAGGGTGCCCCTCCACGCGTTGCTGTGGCTCACAATCAGTCCGATACAGACGTCTTTAAGTCAACGAATTACCTTATACCGCTATCTGTTAGAATCTTATCGAACTAACATAGATAATCATGACTCTTTGTTAATAAACAAATAATTCGCAATAAAATAATATTGCGATTATAAATTGAGATACAAACTATCCTATCTTTGAAGTTGGATAAAACTGTACACAGTGTGCAAAATTTTATTAAAATCGGTTCAGTAGTTTAGGAGTATTTGCGGACAAAAAACGTGACACGTATTTTATATATATTAAGATTTATTTTTATAAGTCCCAAAAGAAAAAGACCAAAAAATTGATACTTTTATATTATCTCTAAAAAAATTTGTAAAATTTATTGAAAAGATTTGATATTTTATTCTAAAATAGAACGAATGTTGGCACGATCGTGAGACAGAGATATCGTTATGACGGAAGCTTTAACGTTAACATTTCTCCTACTCGAATTGTATTGTTTCGGAAATCGAATTGCTCGGATCGGTGCACATTTAAATACAACGAATGTCGATACTTGAATAATTCGAATTGAGGTAGGTAGATAGGTATACATATACGAGGAGTAAAAGATACATAGAATGAAGTACGACTAAAAAATTTCTCTCTCTCTCTCTCTCTTTCTCTCTCTATAGAATTTTCCTATTTTCTTTTAAACGATCCAACCAATTGCGAAGTTTGTATTTGTATTGTATTCTTTTTTTTTTTTTATTTCATTTTATTTTATTTCATTTTATTTTATTTTTTTTTTTTTGGGAGTTACAGATTCGTTGTAGCATAGAGTTTCAGAACTAGACGAGACTAGGATCATTCCGCGATGGCAGCGGACTCGTTTTATTCGAATTGCTCATCGACCCTTTCTCGTCACCTATATATATATATATATAGCTTTTGTTTCTTCGATCAATTTCCATTTATTTTCTAATTGAAAGCATCGCACTATGCGCTACAATATTTTCGCTGAAAGCGAGAATAAAAAGGTTTCTTCTTTTTTTTCGTTTTATTTTATTTAAAAAAAAAAAAAAAAGAAAAGATATTTTTTTCATTCAAAGTCTGATAGCTTTTTTTTTTTTATTTATAATTTAATAAAAAAGATTATCTATGGAAAAATTGTTTCTAATTCTCACTATTATTTTCTTCTTTGAGAAATTCATTCTTTTCAAGTATATATATTAGGTCGTGTCATAAGTAACTTCGGATGCGTCTATGTAGAATCTATTTTTCGTATTTACTTACTATAAGTCACCGAAACAAACGGATTTTTGATATCACTGTTTAGATGAGGATTCAGTTAGTCTTCTGTCAACTTTTTTATGCAGTCAATGTTGCATTTAACAGTTTTTGTTAACTTCTAAAGTTGATAGTAAAAAGTGCATATTTGACATGTAATGCTTTAGGAATTGAAACAAGGCAATAGCACTAAGGTGGCAGCTGAAAAAATATGCAGCATATACGGTGAAGGATTGATAACTGATAGGGAAGTCAGAAATTTGTTTGTAAAATTTCGTTCTGGAGTTACGACCTTAAAAGACGAATCGAGTGCAGGGCGTCTTTCCAACTTTGACGAACCTTTTAAAGGTAATATTGAAGCAAAATTCAATAGATACGTCCAACAAATACAAAGAGTACAAAAAAACACCATGAAAAGTGTCGTGCATGTATCAGTGAAAGAAACACCATTCTTTATCTAATACAAAACGGGAGTTATTTATGACTCGACCTAATATATATATGTTAAACTTCGTAGATAATTTATCAAAAGAACGAAAAACTTAGAATTACAAATTTTATAATTATTGACTTCGATTAAAAAATTCTTTTGAAAAAAAAATTTCTTTTGTCGTACTACTCTTCTCTCATCTCTTAACTCGTATAATATTACTATTTTACAGACACGTTTCTATCTTCCATTCTAAAAGATAAATTCTAAACTAGACAAAATATATATATGTAAATATATGAAATCTTTAGGAGAGAACGAAGGAGGAAGGATGTCGGAAATGTCTCTGAATGGTGTCGATCTAAACAGAAATCACGTTAACTTAGAAGATCGTGTATAGAATACTAAGTTAAATCGAGATTTACGACTAACACAAGTCTCCAGGAATCTGTTAAACTGATTGAACTATTGTTAAGATCCCTTTACCGTTTTCTCAAATTTCTCAAATGCATTTTGTTCACAATTTTACCTATGTACCTATTTCTTTTTTATTTTCTATCACACAATAGATACGACTTAACAAGCAACATTTTTTATACGAATTTAGATAAAATATTATTTTTGTTGCTGTTAATGCTCATAGTTAAATATATTTTATGTAATATGTGAGATTTTAATTAAACTGTAATATATTTTTATTATTTCAAAAAAAGATAATTTATAATTTCTTTATTTCTTTTCAAATAAGTCGCAAAAGTTAAACAAAAATGAAACTAACGTGCATTCATACATGCATGCTTGCACCCGCGTGTGTGTATTTTTAAAAAAATGATAGAAAGAAGAAGCCCTTTGTTCAAATATCAGTGCGACCTTTATTGTCGTGCGATTTAAAATCTCATAAAAAAGGGTAAAATATAAAATAGAAAAAGAATGAAAGAGAATTCTTGCATAACATTTTTTTTTTTTTATATCATTACGAAGAACAAATTTGCATACCGTCATTAAGAAGATCTCAATTTTATCATCGTTGTATTATTTGAGTAAAATATTTGTAATAATTTTGTGCTTCAATATCATTCTAAATAAAAAAAAGTCACATTTTATATATTTTTAACATTAAGTACCAATTTTTTGCAAGATTCTTTTAAATAAATATATTAAAATATATAATGGGTCTACAAGTAAGTTTCCAGCGCTTTTTCATAAAATTTGAGAGTTTATTCTGAAAAAATGGTTACATATTTTTCATTCGAAATATTGTCCATCAGAAGACACAATTTTTTCCCATCTTTCTGGCAATCTGTGAATTCCGGACCAAAAAAAGTTCTCGTCTTTTGAGCCCAAGAACGTATTGAGCCAATTTTTGATTCACTCTACTGAAGTGAGGCGCATTCCTGTAAGAGCGTTCTGCATCGACCGAAACAAGTGGTAGTCAGATGGCGCCAAATCTGGACTATAAGGCAGCTGAGGCAGAATTTCCCATCCACTATTATCCAAGTAGTTTTTAACCGAAGCAGCTACATGTGGCCGAGCGTTGTCGTTTGCAGGCAATTGCAGACTCGTGCCTGGTCTGATATTCTGGCAATTTTTCCGCCAATGCCCGCTTCAATCGAATTAGTTGGGTTCGATACAATGGTCCTTTGATGGTTTGACCACTCGGAAGCAGTTCTTAGTATATGACACCATTCTGATCCCACCATATGCAGAGCATGACTTTATTCATATGAATATTTCACTTCGGCGTCGATTTGGCCGGCTCGCCAGGCTTTGCATATGCTTTTTTGCGTTTAGGATTATCATAATATATCCACTTTTCGTCACCAATGACAATACGATGCAGAAATGACTTTTTTTTTATGCCGCTGCAACAAAATTTCTGAAATGCAAACTCGCCGTTCGACATTTCTTGGCTTCAACTCGTACGGTACTTAATTTCCAACTTTTTGGATGAATCGCAAAGCTTTCAGGCACAGGGAAATGGCTTGTTGTGTGACGCCCAATGATGCAACAAGCTCTTCTTGAATTTGACACGGATCCTCATCCAGCAAAGCCTCCAATTCCTCGTCTTCAAAATTTTTCGGCTTTCTGGAGCGCTCCTTGTCTTCAACGTCAAAATCACTATTTTTGAACCGTTTGAACCACTCACGACAAGTCGATTCACCAATACATTCCGCCCCTTAAGTTTCCAGAAGCAAACGATAGGCCTTAGCTGCACTTTTCTTCATATTAAAGAATAGAAGCAGCGCTTCCTGCAAATTACGCTTATTTGGCACATAATTTGCCATGTTTTTTCTTCATAAAATATACGACGCTGATAGAAATGCGCAAATATGATGATGCAATGTTAACAGATACACAAGCTTCGAAAATGACACATGAGATGTGACATTTCTGTCTGGAATCTACTAGTGACACCATCTATTAAAAAACGCTGGAAACTTACTTGTAGACCCAATAAAATATTAAAATAAATATGTTAAAAGATATAATGATACAAAATTTATATATATGAATGTTAAGTGTCAGGAGCAAACACTATGCATAATAATTGTATTCACAGGTCGATATTTTTATTTCAGGAGGAAAATATGAGCCGGTCTTAGTGGACAATGCCTATAGAGTTCACATGAAGTTAATTATACACTCGGTGAGCACTAAAGATTATGGTTCATACAAGTGTGTTTCAAGGAATTCATTGGGTGACACCGATGGAAGTATCAGTGTATACGGTGAGTAAAGAAAATTTTCATAATCTTTTTAGTTAACTAATTAATTAAAAAATGAAACCGTGCAAGTTTTACAGACGAAAAAGAAATAAAAAAAGAAAAAAAGAAGAGAAAAAACGATTAATTGAAAAGCCCTAAATTATTATGAAAGTAATAATTAATTTTGACATAATAGTAGAAAAATCTCGTTGGAAAATCGTTTTAAGAAAAGATTGGAAGAACAAATAAAATCCTATTTTAAAAAGAGGGTATTATTTCGTTCCAATTAACGAAAAGTCGCGTATTCAAAATCTCAGCTGGAAACTTGTTGTTGTATATACTTACATTAGTTATTTCAACGCCGGTATAGTTTGAGATAGTTTCACTCAAGTGGCAGGTAGAATTTAGCTAGAGTTAGCTAGCTAGCTAACTCTAGTCGGGGTCTCGAAAAGAAGGAAAGAAATAAAGGCGTCAAAGTGTGTACACCTTCGTTCGAAAATGTTTGCACTCATAAACTCAAAGATAACAAGGAGTTTAGATAATACGGAAACTGGGCCGAGAGTTTAACCTTATCTCAGGAAGTAAACTACGCGAATTTCTATACTTTTGGTCATACGTTTTCGTTCTATGTGTATATCATCGTACAGGTGTAAAAATATATACGTGCAAGATGATGGGCCCATTTAATATGGGAAGAACAACAAAATGATTTTACCGAAAATTTTCATTTTAATCGTTGTGAACGTTCTTTTTATTTTATTCTAAAAATATTTATGTATTTTTATTTATTCTTACTCACGAACGAAATGAAAATTTCTCGTATATTTTTGCGTTTAAATTTGATCGTGTTTTTTTAATTTTATTACGTACAAGATAAAAAACAATTTTATCATCTAACCGTGTAAACTCTACCGATTATAAATTCGTATAATACGCGATCGACAAAAACCTATAATTAATTATGAACCACAAATTTTGTGTATGCAAGATATAGTAGATTCCTTTTTGTAATTATTTCGTTTCTTGCGCCTTCCAGCGATACCCTCCGGTTCTGGTTCCAATAGCAACACAGGCAATGATACAAAGTACAAAGGTAAAGTACTTTTTATCGTAGGTCGTAAATCTTTGAGTTCGTTGTTCTCTCTACGTTCTTTCACTCTGCTTCCTCCTTATTCTTTGTTTCCTTCTATATATATATATATTATTTTTTTATCTCTTTTTCTTCTTCTAATTTTTTTTTTAGCTTTAACTTGGTTTTACCTTGGCCCGTTTTATTCACCCGTCCGTTCTCACAACCTTTTTTTTATTCCTTCTCTCTTATGCTCGTCGTACTTCGTTATCTTTTTTTTTCCTTCTTCTTTTTCATTCTTTCATAGTGCTTTCTCTCTCTCTCTTTCTCACTCTTTTTCTATTTTTTATTTTATCAATGTAGAGAACCATACACATACATATGAAACGTACATACACATAGACATACACATATATATCAATCGTCGATTCTATTATTTTCTCGAAGCACTGCAAATTGATATCAATAGATAAGTACTTTATTTATGTTAGATATGCGAATCGAACATCGATCGGTACGAATTTCAATTTCTCTCTCTTTCTCCCTTTCTCTCTCTCTCTCTTTCTGTTTCTGGTTCTTTATTACTAGCATTGTGTCGAGTGGTACTTGTCGAATGATGCCACGGCGCGCGCGTAACGCGTGCTTGCATTGAATCAACGGGTCGCTGCTTAATTAGATCAAGCACGTACATAGTTTGTGATTCCTGATATACTTTCTCTTTTTCTCTCTCTCTCTCTCTCTCTCTTTCATCATTTTTCAACATTTTTTTCTTTTTACCATCCCCGTATTTTCCGTAGTAAATATACCCTAGTACGTAAAAGTAAAAAAAAACGAAAGAAATCAAATCCTTCGACTATTAATGCAAACCATTAATAAGCTAAATTTATTTTGGTTTTTTTTTCAAGAAGAAAATCACCAATATATATATTTTTTATTTTTGAAAATATTCCCAATTCCGAAGTAATAGAAATTCACGTAATAATATTTTTAACGAAATATTTCTCTTTTTTTCTTTTTACATTACTCTTCGGTGCGAAATTTAATATTTTTTTTTCATTTTTTTGATCGTCTTTTAAACTCTGCCTCTTCTCCAGTGCTTCAAATCGTATAGTAGTTTTTCTCCCTCTCTCTCTCACTTACTCTATTTCTTTCTCGCCTACGTTTTTTCGCTTTTTTGAGTTAAAAGGTGAATGAATAGAGTAGTCGAGTCATGTCGGAGGTTCGTAAGTCGACCTTTTCTCTCGTTTTTGCTCGATAGTTATTCGACCGAAGCCGAAAGCACAAAAGTCGAATGTGCTTCGCAGAGAGACACGCGTTCCAGAAAGTTAAAGAAATAGAAAAATAATATAAAAAGGATAGAAAGAATAAAGTGTATATGTTTACGTATATATATATGTAGTGATGAGTGTGTATGATGTGTGAGAGAGAAAGAAAGAGAGAGAGAGAGAGAAAATCTATAGAGGAAATCGCAAGCAGCAACAAGCAGCTACAGCAACTGCAACTGCAACTGCAGCAGACTCATAGCAATCGTAGTAAAACCTAGATAGTAAGTATATCGCGAGATAGACGTTTAAAGTAAACGACAGTTTGAGAAAATGCTTCTGTGGTTCGAATGAACAAAATTTTTTGGCCTCCCAATTTTGTATTTCCAATGCATCGTCAACATATGGTAGGTAGGTGTATATGTAAAGGGTTGGTACTTCTTCTTATCAACGACGACATTCGGGGAACAAGAGAAAAATTCCTTTTTCATAGATGCAATTCAATAACTCAGACGTGTTAAGATACATTTTTGTAAATTTCCTCGTATGCACTCTACTTGTAGTTCTAAAATTCTTTGATTTTTTTATTTTTAATATTCATTTTTATTTTTCATTTTCATTTTCTTTTTTTCTTTTCAGGAGTAGGTATAGATATTTCATCAAGTTCGTGACACGCATGATATATATTCATTTATTCTGGTTTTGATTGTTCTCTCCTTTTTTTTTATTTTTGTTTTTTAAATTATTGACTAATAATTTATTGTACTCGGTACTCGTACTATTTTTAATATTGATTTTGCTTATTATATCGAATTCTATTTTTTTTTCTTATTGTAATTTAATTTCGCAGAAACAATTTATGGAATAATTGTCCTTATCGTTAAAATGTCGATATAATTATTATTTATCGTCGATGGATAATAACAAATAGTTTCAGATGAAAATTGAAAGATTGAAAATAATCGTATAGGATATCATCGAGATTGTAATGCGCAGATATCCTGATACTAACCAATTATAATAATATTTATTTATTGATTCTAATTATCTTTGTGTTTATTGATGACAATTTCGTGCTACGTTTCTATTACTGCAATTACAAATTATGTAATATAACTGATTATCACACAATTTTTTGTTTTGTATATAGATTCCATTTATTATAAAATATAATAGGAATAGAGTTGCATTAAAACTTTGATAAGGCAAATTAAAATGCAGTTTTATCAATATAATTGTTCATTACTGTTGAAAAAAATTAAACAAACATTTACTAGATAAAAATTTCTTTGTATAAATTAAAATAATCAAAAGATATACATTTTCTAATCTCGACTAGTACAATTATATTGTAATTATCAATCTACAAATGAAATTAATAATAATGTTAGTTAAACACGCATATAAATAGTTAACATACTTTTACGTACTTATCGTATCATTAAATCATTCCTCCTCTGTTATCAGATTTTTCGCTAACACGAAAAATTTTTCGCATTTAGCTTTGACTTTCCTTCACTTTCGGGGCCCTCCTTGTATTGCGAGTTTTTTTTTGTGTGCCAAATTGCGAAGCAAAAGCCGAGTTTAGTCAGTGGAATGGAAGGTCTCTTTCTCTATTCGCGAAATTCGGACTTTCGAGATGTTTATCTTTATACCTTTTCGTTAAAAAGTTACGTTACACACGATAAAGAGACCACTTTTCATGATGTACTCTTACACACGAACATTACATCTCTCTCTTTCTAGTTTTTTTTTTTTTTATTATCACGAATGATGTAAAAGTTTAAGTTATTTGTACATTTATTCATTACATAAAATATTTTAGCCGTTTAGTATGTTCTTTTTTTTGTTGTTCATGTTCCATATGTTTGCGCATAAGTGTTTCCACCCATTTTTTTTATTTTTTCAAAGACTAAAAGTAAATGTCGAAAAGCAGAAAAAAAATCGCATCCCTAGTTTCCAAAATTAAACTTAAAAGTATATAAGAGTGTAATACGCGTAAAAAATTGGCGAATATATATAGTAAAGATGATAAAAAAAAAAAATGCACTGACACCAAACTGACATTTAATCTGCTACTTTCTTTGAGGTTCGTTGTCATCGTTCCAAAGAGCTCTTCCACTCTTTTACGTTCTACATTTTCTTTTAAACCATTATCCTTCCTTCATAATATACACGGATAACTTAAAAACTGATTAGGAGAGACACAAAGAAAAAAGTATAAATCGATAGATAAATAATTACATTCGTAATTAAAATATTACCAAAAAAAAAAAGAAGAATAAAAAATTGTTATATGCAAAATAAAACATTTTCTAAAATGACGAAGTCTTTTCAACATTGAACCAAATGAAAATCGTCCTAATTGATTAATGTAATTGTAACAAATTGACAAGAGAGAGAAAGAGAGAGAGGGAGAGAAAGAGAGAGATAGAAAGAGACAAGGAAGAACAGGGTTGGAAAGGTGGCAACGTTTATTTGTATTTGCAACGAATTCGATTATCCCCATGGTATTTTTCTGCTGTTGTCTGTCCTACCGGGTGCCATTTATATGCTAAATATGTCCGCGTTCGTGGCTCCGAACGCGATGATTGCCTAAATTTATTATGTCGTCGGGACTGGGAAATATATTCCTATACGTAGGAACGCTATTACCAATGAAATGACAAGCTACGAGTACGATGATGATGTACAAAACTAGTTTAAGTATTTTTTTTTCTTTCATTCTTATCTTTCTTTTCTCTTAATAGTCATTTTTTTTAACAACATTTCACAATTCATATCTGAAAGTTCTTATTGTTTCCCCATTTAATTTACGTAAATATAATGTAATACGTGTGTATATGTTTTTGATACACAAATTTTAACATAAGTTTGAAAAATATTCGAAATGGTATACGAATAAAAGATGTTTCTTTCTTTTTTCTTCTTACTTTTGTATTCTCTTTCTTTCTCTCTCTCTCTCTCTCTCTCTTTCTCTCTTTCGTTCAACTGAGAATCTTACAATATGACAAAATATTTATGAATATTCTCTCGTTGCTGGCTCATATCACTTCCAATTCTTCGTCGATTTCTTTCTACGAATAGATCCGATGACAAAATTCAAAATTTATAACTGCCACGCGACCGGTATATTCTCTCACTATTCTACTTTCCACATGTGTGTGTGTGTATGTGTGTATGTATGCATGGAATCAGTCGGAAATCGATATATGCAAAATATTTTGATGCTAACAGATTGGGAAGCGACGTTGTGTACGATAGAAGATTTATAGACCCGGTTTTGTTGTTACGGGTCAATTTTATTCTACCCTATCCTCCTCTCTCTCTCCCTCTCTCTCTCTCTCTCTCTCTCTCTCTCTCTCGGAGAGAGAGTAGTTCGTTGAAAATATACGCGCGTGAAGAATTCACAACAAGTGTATTGTAATTTTTGATTTGAAAGTATATAGGAAGGAAGGCAATACGTGAAGTATGATGATTGTTCGAATGATGGTTTTTAATAATTCGTAAATAATTTCATTTCACATGTGTGGTGTATGTGTATATATGTATATATTTATATTATATTACGCGACAAATATAAATTCTAATTATATCGATCAACGAATATGTTTACGAAATTTTGCACGAATTATTTAGAATGAAAATTTAAATTAACAATATTGGAGAATATTAAATGACCGTTCGATATTTGCATAATATACAATAGTTTTATTTAACTATAAAAATGATATTTTTTAATGTATTTTTCTATCACGTAACATACGATATATCTTAATCTATATGCAGGAAATTTTATTTAGGGTGAGAGGTACGAGGTGAACATACACCCAGTTTAATCCTACTAATGAGATTTATTTAAAACAGGTATTAGAAAAAGTGCAATATTAGTTTCACAATCTTACGGTTACAACTTAGATGGGCGACTGTATTCTTACAACTGATAACGACTTATAATACAACTGCGACTGCTACGACTGAAGACTAACTACGGCTACGACTATGACTGCTAACTTCTTATTTTTTTCCACGTATTTTATATCAGAAATGACCTACACCCCTTTGGAGAGGGAAGGAGATTATGAATCTTATTGACCAATAGCATAAGGATCCACCCCCATAGTCCACTGACGGGTACAGCCTATGGTTTTTGGTAGTGGGAACTATGCATAAAGAAACTTGATCAAGAACATCGGAATGTTATCGCTTTTTATGGTATCGCATATGTTTACATAGGAATCCGAAATGCTTCAAAGGGTCCCGACATTGCACAAGGGTTTTTTTCTCACACCTGGATGGAAAGTACGTATTTTGCTCCCTGTTTTCAGGGAGCAAAGTGCCCCATTCCCGCCCGGTTGAATCTGTGCCAGGGAGAAAAGTGCCTCATTCCCTCCCGCTTGAATGTAGTAACGAATTAGTGCGCATGCGCTAAAAAATAGAAGCATGCGCACTAGTTCCTTAACCTTAAAAATGTTTTAATAAATTACTGCTCATGCTTATATATATTATATATTATGATATATAATTAATGATTTTAATAACATGTGTTGTCTCATATATTTTATATTTTATTTATTTTTACAAGTTTTAAAGATATTTGTTTAGTTAAATATTACAAACATAAATAGGTTACTACGTATACATTTAGTTATTTTCTTGATTATGAGAGTTGTATTTGTTATTATTTATTATAATTTGTTTAAACTTACAATTCTTGAAAGTGACAAAAGGTGTATTGACGGTCAAAGAATCAATCACTTCGTTCTCGATTTGAATTTCATTTAAATGCTTTTTTTTGGACTCACACAGACTTACACACACAACCTCTTCGATTTTCAACACTCCCCAGAATAATAATAATTTATAAACTCCCTACTTAATTAATTAAATTTTATTTTAAAAAATATTTTTNTATATATATATATATATATATATAAATTACGTGTCACGTTGTTTGTGTGCAATGTCCTCCTAAACTACTGAACAAATTTTAATAAAATATTGCACACTGTGTGCAGTTTCATCCAATTTGAAAGATAGGATAGTTTATATCTCAATATATAATCGCAATATTATTTTATTGCGAATTATTTGTTTATTAACAAAGAGTCATGATTATCTTTGTTAATTCGATAAGATTCTAACAGATGGCGGTATAAGGTAATTCGTTAACTTAAAGACGTGTGTATCGGACTGATTGTGAGCTACAGCAACACGTGACGGGGCACCCCTATAATATATATATTAGGGTAGGTCAAAAAAATGACTTCTTTTTTTTTTTAAGTGCCACGGAAAAATGGGTTGCTAGACGCCTTAAAACAATTCTCACCAAATATGAGCTCTTAATTTCAATAGGAACATCCTCCGCATCGCAGTTTCTTATTTTTTTTTTCAGTCTAATAGATTAAAATTTATACCTCATTATTTATTGATTGTGCAGAAAAATATTCTAGACAAATTTTGTAGGAAATTTAGTGCTCTATAAAAAAGATATCTTATATTTTTTCCGTAAACCTCACCATTTGAATGATATTGAAGATTTAAATTTGATGATTTTTA
>NW_015149043.1:113720-137952 GCF_001465965.1 Polistes dominula | reverse complement strand
CTCTTTAGTTCCATACGCAAATATTATTTATTTTATCAAAAAAAAACAAAAAAAAAAAAAAAAAAAAAAAAAAAAAAAAAACATTTAAAAATCGTTCTGAATCGATTAACGAGGATTAGGCACCGATTCTATCTCTCAGCGGCTGAGACATGCGAGTACTATTTATTGTTGGCAAGAAAAATTTTTGTGGCTCTTTAAAAACTTCGAAATTTTGTAAATTGTAATTTTTGACTCTTCCGACTCAAAAGGTTGCCGACCCCTGGACTAGATCAAAGCTGTTGTTAATTAGAAAGAGGACTAAATACATTCAAAATTTTTCATTTTTCTCTGTTTGTCTCATTTAGTTTCTTCATATTGTTTCCAAAATTCATTTTTTTAATTTTTTATCTGTAATGTGTTAACAGAAAATGCGAAAAGTTATTTCGACATTAACATTATGATCTTATCATAGACATTACTATATAAATTGAAAATAATTGTAATTAGTTAGATGCGACATATAGAATTTTTATTTCTAATTTCGCAAAAAATTCGTTTACTATCTTTGAACGTATAATTGAATAACAATTACACCAAAATTATAGATAGCAGTTATGGATTAATTTTAGGCTTCGATATCGTCATTATCTCAGTTTGTTTTTTCAAAAAATATTAGGCCGAGATTAATTGAAAATATTATCAAACAAAATATATCGGTTAATCAAGATTAAATATGAATAAAGTTAGTTAATTATAATATTCAACACAATGCTGCTTTCTCTATTATGTAAAATATAAAAAAAAAACAAAAGTAAAATTTGTTTTTCTTTTTAGTTAGCATATTTTTTCAAGTAATAACTCATGATAATAAATTCGTTGTCATTAAAAAAATTTCATTTCTCTGGATTGTCATGTAACTTTTTATACATAGATCATTTTCTAATCAGTTAGAAATGACTTCTGAATAATATCTAATAGATCAATAGGACAACAACATTGAAACCAAGTTAGATATTACAAAATAATGAACAATATAATATTATCGATAAATTTTCATGAACAAAACGTAATTATATATCAAAATGTTAAAAATAATAATTTGGTATGATAAAAGTAATATCGTACATTTACAAAAAAGGAAAGTACAGTCGTGAAATTTAGATATACACAATATCGTAATCTATAATTTCACGAAAGTTCATTTATATATTAGTTATAAATCTTTGTTTGTTTTCTTTTTCTTATAAGCATGTAGAAAGGAAAAGCGTGAACATCGACAATCGCACTTATACTTAAGACAAATTGATCCCGTTTGCTAATGGAAAAGGAATGTTAGTGCGCGTAATAGACTAGGTCCAATTAATCGAAATATTTTCGTATTTTCTTGGACAGCATGTATCTAAACACTGACTACGAAAGGATAGATAATAGAATTGTATAAATGATTATATTAATTTGTAAAAAAGCGCATGACCTATCACCTCTCGACGATATCGAACGAGATACATTATCGGTTCTACGACGATTTGCATCGTTGTTCAAAGGTTGCTTTCGTTGTACGTCCTTGTCAATTTTATTTTCAGCATTAATGTTGTCATTATTATTATTATGTCGTCCACTATTGGTTCGTGTATCTGAAAACGATTAAAATATTTATTAAAATGAGATTATTAGTTTGATAGTTTGCAAAACATTTAAATCATTTTACAAAAAAATACAAATGTTAGATTAATATAACAATACGTTTAATTTCATAAAGATGATATATGACAGATTTTACAGAAAAGAAATATAATCTTGTAATTTTGTAATATGTGTCCAATAATCGATATGCAAAATGATACGATGAATGAATTTAAATATTCTTACACGTGAGGGTGGAGTATCGATATTCGTAAAAGGTCAAAGTAACTTTTGTAAATTCATTATAAGTTATGCGTAACACATTTCACACGTAGTTCGATTTTTACTCAATAACACTATTTGTAATTCGTATCGATAAGCAAATACTACGGTTCGTAGATTGGTTTCTTCATTGGTTAAATAACAAAAAAAAAAAAAACAAAAAAAACATTTCTGTATCGCCTGAAACGTCGATTGAGTGATTTTAATTTCTTTCGAAAATTTGTTCGTGAAAATAAAATGTACAAGCCCCGAAGGATATTTTTTTTAATTCTTATGTATAGATAATTCAACACGTGCATGGAATAAAAGAACAACAAAAAAATAGGACGGAATCATAGTAACTAATATTCATTGATATCGTTAGATATATTATTTTATTTTATTACCACAGTTTCTATAAATTTTATTGAAATATTTTTCTTTTTTACGTTTGTTATATTAAAACAATTGAAATACCTACTCTCATTTCTAATCGCAGTTGACAACGATGCGTCAGTTATTTCATTGGAATTAGGTTCTAAACTTGGCACCAACTTCTGTCGAGACCTTTGCATAGTTTCGACTGAAAATAATATACAATTGTATTAATCATTTCATTTTATCATTGATTCAAAATAATTATCATTTTAAATACCTTTATCTATCGTAGGTATTGGTGTCGTGGTAGTGGTAGTGGTCGTGGTCTTGACTTGTGTCGTGGTAGTTGGAATATCTGTAAATAATTATTATAAATATTAATTAAATATTTTAAAAATTAATCCTACAAAAATATTTATATTTTTCTTCATAAAAAAAAATGATATAATAACTTTGATATCTTTTATACAAGGTGTCTTTCAAAATAAAATAAAATCACTGAAATATCTTGCAAACTAAGAAAACATTTATGTTATTTAATTTAGCTTAAAATAAACGATACTTAAAAAAAAAGATATTGTTTATTTTATATTATGTATATTTTATATTATATATTTATTATTGTATATTATTTATATTATTTATATATTAATTTAGTTTAATATTTATATTATAATATTTTTTTATAAAAATAATATACCTATTATACATTTAATAATTTAATTGAATATCGATAAAGATATAATATATTTGTTCTCCTGTAGCTATAATAATAGGACGAAATAAAAGTTTAAAATGATGATCTCTCGTTAAGTTGTCTATAAAACTCAATCGGATTTCTTTTGAGAGTGTTCTTTGCGGATTCCCGTAGAATTCAAGCACCTTTTCTCTCTTTGCGTTGGATAGACGTCACAAAGCTAAGAAGTTCTCAATCCGTGAACGAAGCAGAGAAAAGCCACGATTACAGATCGATCTGGATCTTTGGTCGGGTTTTTCTATCTCCCTTTCTCTTTTTCTCTTTCTTTTTGAAAAACGACACCGACAGTTCGCAGTTATCGATGTGATTCGCTATACTTCTCATGAAACTACTCTACTTTTTCGATTCTAAGCAAAGCCCCCGATACTACCCATGGCAATTTCCCTTTGATTTTCGATCGTGTAAGATTAGAAACGAATTTCAAAGTAATTACGTTCTTGTGTATATAGATTTTATCAGAAAGAGAGAGATAGTGGTTGTGTTGTTGATCGATTGGACGAATTGAATTATTCGTCGATGCGTTAAGTGATTAAAATTAGATAATACTTAGTACTTCTGAAACTTCTTTTTTTGTTGTTACTATTTTCTTGTCAAGATAGTACCATCAATTATATTTTTATTTTTTTTTAAATCTAATTTCTCTCATATAATGGAAAAAAATATAATTACATTAGGTCGAGTCATAAATAACTCCCGTTTTTAATGAGACAAAGAATGGTGTTTCTGTCACTGATAAGTGCACGACACTTTTCATGGTGTTTTTTTGTACTCTTTGTATTTGTTGGACGTATCTATTGAATTTTGCTTCAATATTACCTTTAAAAGGTTCGTCAAAGTTGGAAAGACGCCCTGCACTCGATTCGTCTTTTAAGGTCGTAACTCCAGAACGAAATTTTACAAACAAATTTCTGACTTCCCTATCAGTTATCAATCCTTCACCGTATATGCTGCATATTTTTTCAGCTGCCACCTTAGTGCTATTGCCTTGTTTCAATTCCTAAAGCATTACATGTCAAATATGCACTTTTTACTATCAACTTTAGAAGTTAACAAAAACTGTTAAATGCAACATTGACTGCATAAAAAAGTTGACAGAAGACTAACTGAATCCTCATCTATACAGTGATATCAAAAATCCGTTTGTTTCGGTGACTTATAGTAGGTAAATACGAAAAATATATGCATCGGAAGTTACTTATGACTCGACCTAATATATAACTTAATCTTACAATTAGTGATAGAAAAAAAATGAAATTTGTATTTTCCTACGATCTATATATTGTAATTAAATTCTTATCAATTAGAATTAAAAAGATATTCGTTTTAGACAATGACAGTTGTTAATTAATTCGCTTAGAAAGTGAAAAATATATATTCGTGTGCACACAAAAACAAATGTATACCGATGCCAAGAAGTTTACATTTAATTAGACTAAAAAAAAATCAAAGAAACTCAACAGAGATAAATGTTAATCTATTTCCAAGGCAATATAGTTAGATTTTCTATGTGTTGTAGGTAGAAGAGATTAGATTTATATATGTAATCGAGACATTTTAAATCGTTAGACTTCTCCTAAAGAAAGAGAGAGAGAGAGAGATAGAGAGAGTGAGTGAGAGAGGAGAGATCGTGAGAATTTCGATTATCGAAAGGGATCTCCCGTTGCATTCGCGCGTTGCTTTTCCAGTGGGATTGCTACATTTCACCGTGACTTTAGCCCATCGATATATCTTACTCGCTGTCTTCGAAAGAGCTCGTGGCCCTTTATCTTACAGCTTTAGAGAATGGAAAGGAGAGAAGGAAAGGAAGAAGGAAAGGGGTGTGTGCTATCGAACGCTTAATTTTTCATCCTACGCTTACATTCTTCTTCGCGCGACTAACGATTTCTGATAACACACATCGTGAATTAAAGGACCATCGTGAAAGAAACACAAAAAAAAAATACGAGAAGATACGACGACAGCTTATTCGTTACCGATAACGGAATACTTTTTGAAAAATTGTCAAAAATTCGTGACAAATGAGAGCTGAGAATGAATACAATTATTTTTATTATCGATCATCACAAAAATTGTATCAATAGACTGTTTCATTAATTAAATAATATATTATGTATTAATAATAATAATTAATTGAATCAACGCATATTATTTTTCAATATTATTATACGATAATAATTTATAATAATAATAATGGAATTAATGGTGCATTTGGTTAGATTCACAATCACGAATTATGAAATTGGCTTAACAATTTACTAATAACAATTAATAAGCTATTTTATTCATTCATTGAATTATCTTCTTTATAATATAATTTTTCATATTCTAAATAATATTTGATTTTCTTAACAAATTAACTTTGCCCTCAAATCGTTGAAAGTTATCGGTCGTATTATTTTCAATTTAAAAAAAATGTAGTAGGATGGTATCGAACGTGAGGTTACGTTTTAATTAACTTTCTTTTTCCCCCTTATATTTCGTATATATATCGGGGTGTATTCAGTAAAACAAACAGATAGTATATTCAATAAGTTAAAATATAAAACATATAAAAGATATCTTTTTTTTTGTTGATTTGTATAAAGTCCTTTTTCGTTAGATTGATTTTCATTGATATAAAACATACATAAGTGATAAATGATATTTCATCAAAAGATATCGGAGATAAGGGGTTACTATATACCCCATATGCTATTATTTGACTTTGAATGAACCTATGATAATAAATGAATTTGAAAAGATTTTTTTCCATTAAAAAAAATATGATTACTTACGGTAAAGGGATATACTGCCATCCGTTTCCCCTAAAGAATTTTTCGATATGCATTTGTAAGTGCCGTAGTCTGACATGGTAACAGAACGTATCGTAAGCTTCATGTGCACTTTGTAAGCATTGTTCGAGAGGGTTGCCTCGTACTTCTCTCCTAGAAAAAAAAAGAATAAAAATAGAATAAAAATAGAATAAAGATACATATATATATATATATACATATACATGTATATATGACGATGATACCAACCAACACATAGATTGGTAGTGTTCGCGTTTCTGCTTGTTCGCACGATAACGGAACTTTTCAAGTTTACGATGGGTTACCTATAAATCATGGGAATCGTATAAAATATAAAAACGCCAAACGGGAAAATGGATTCGTCGATATCGTTTCTCGCGCCCTTCCGCCCACACGTTCGAACGACCTGGGGTATTATTTTCGTGTGTCCTGCGCTCGATCGAACGTAAAATTTGACATTATGCTTCGATGGACAATCGAGTGCACATTCTCTTCCCTTTTTCTCAACTACGATATCTACGTTTAAAGAAGAATCCTAACAATTTTTCTTCTTTTCTCTTCTTATCTTTCACTTTTGAATAATATCAGGATACACGAATGAAATTATGATGTTTTTTTTGTGTCCAAATGAAATACGTTTATTCATTAAAGTGTAATCTCTAAGTTAAATGTAATTCTAACATGAAAAAAAGGACAAATGTAAAATTTGTTTTTGTTTTACAAATTTAATTTTACGTTTGATTTTATATATATTTTTTTTTCGATAAATATTTTCTCAATTCATTAATTATTCCAAAGTGGAATAATTTGTTTAAGAAATACAAATAAACTTGAAATTGTATTCAATAAATATAACATGCAATAAAACGATAATTAATTATGTATTGTATGTATATAATAGCAAATAGATAATGAATTTCAATTACTAACCAATTTCAATAAAATTACATTGCTTATAAGCGAACGAATTTCAATGCATTAATGTAATAAACTTTAATGATCTAGTTATACGAAATACGAGAAAGTGTATTATTATTTAAACTACAGTCAGGACTTTGCTGTGGTCGACCATTATTTTTCTTTTTTCTTTTTTTTTTCGCCTAAGAAACGAATGTTTCCTTCAAACGAAGAATTATCACCCTACAGAGAATCGTATTTTCCTTCGGTAGGGACATTATGCGCCCTCAATCTTCCCGAAAAGAAAAAAAGAAAAAAGAAAAGAAAAAATATAAAAAGAAACGTATTCGCGTTACCAACATTCATGATCACAGATCACGCTATTCACTCGTTTACTGTTATGCACCCCGACGAAACTTTCAAATGCAACCACAAAATTCTATAGAATTTCGTGACTACCGTCAAGCTTATAATCGTTAAATTTAAACTCACAAACGTAATACCAAAAAGGTAGGTTGCGTTTTAAGTGATCATGGAAAATTGCGTTAATTACAGGTAACATAATTTTTTATACGCTTTTCATACGCAACCGTATCCATAAATCTGAGAGATTTAAAAATAATGATAATAATAATAATAATAATAATAATAATAATAATAATAATAATAATAATAATAATAATAATAATAATAATAATAATAATAATAATAATAATAANAATAATAATAATAATAATAATAATAATAATAATAATAATAATAATAATAATAATAATAAATTGATTTTTCGTTTTCACAGAATTTCCATTTACGCGTGCGTTATTTATTTATCCATCGATGTATGGTATTAATGGATTATATTTGGATTAAAAAAACATTGTACCTGTGAACATTTATCTTTGTATTGTATAAATTATAAAATATCAATGGTAAAACTTATACTCGATATTTAAAAAATGTATTACATACTTTTCATATCAAACAAAAAAAGAACATTATTAAAAATATTCAAACAGGTGTATACATTACGGTGTTAAATATAATCCAGATCAAAAATACAAATCTAATAATAATTGTCAAATCGTGAATGTTTGATCTAATAATCGCTTATGTAGACGAAAAACTAGTATTCAGTTCTTTTCTTTATATTTTATTTTCTGGAAAGGAAAAATCTATTCAGAGACTAAAAGAAAAGATTAGGAGGGCCATAAAACCATAAACAAACCTAAAAATTATTGAGATATATTGGTGCGATGAAAACCCTTTATGCAGTGTCGGGACCTTTCAGGAGTTTCGGATTCTTATTTAAGCACGTACGATACTATAAAAATAAATAACATTCCGATATTCTAGATCAAGTTTCTTTATACATAGTTTTCACTACTAAAAACTATAGGCTGCACCCATCGGTGGACTATGGGGTGGATCCTTATGCTATTGGTTAATAAGATTCATAATCTCCTTCCCTCTCATGGGGTGGATCCTTATGCTATTGGTCAATAAGATTCATAATCTCCTTCCCTCTCCCAAGGGGTGTAGCTCATTTCTTATATAAATATGTGAAAAGAAGTAAGAAAGTGCCCTTAGTGCTCAGTCCTTAGTTAGACTTTAGTGCTTAGTCTGTATCTGTCTGTGTGTTATATCTGTAACTCTTTTGTATTCTGTATTTCTGTTACCACGCAACTGTGTGTAAACTTATGTAAATACTGCTCGACATCATAATTAATTAAATAAACTATCACACACACATTTCAGTTCATCATCAGTTTATTATTATTATTGCTTTCTGTCTGAACCCCACACTTAAAAGATTTTTTTCTTTCTAAAATACCAATGAGAAGAAGTGGTATACGATATAGCGTAGTAGTTTTCTTGAAAAAGGATAAGAGAGAAAAAAAAGGGGATGGAAAAGGAGCGAAGTAAGTTTTGATTAACAATTCGTGGAGGGCGAACGGCCAGAAGAATTGGAAACAGAATGAAATCTATAGGTGTAATGATGTGCATTAAAGTGGTGAAGGAAGTATTTTCGCAGTTGGAAGAAAACTTTCCTACTCGTCTAGCGAATGAGTAGGAAAGAGAATAAGAAGAAGAAAAAGAAAGAGAAAGAGAAAGAGAAAGAGCTTGAGAGATAGTGTAAAAGAGAATGAGAAATAAAGAGAGAGAGAGAGTATGTGTGTACGTATAGGAATGTACATGTATGTGTTTGTAGGTGGTGGGAATAAAAAAGAAAGACTAAAATCGAAGGAAAATGAGAAGAGAGAGAGAGAGAGAGAATGGTGAGAATAGATAGAATAGATAGAGAAGGAAGATAAATAAGGAAAAAAGAAAGGGAATGCATTTTTGTAGTGGTTCGGTCGACCCTAGCAAAGCGTAAGAAAAACTTTACCCTGGCTTCCAGTTTGAAAAGTAGATGAAAAAGTTTAACGACGTTGAACTACGGTCCCAAGCATTACCACCATCGAGAGATAGAGAGAGAGAGAAAGAGAGAGAGAAAGAGAGATGTCGAATGGGTTTTCAGGGATAAAACTGCTTTTAACCAAAAGTCCCTGGGACCGTAGACGAGGATGAGCATGAGGATGAGGATGAGAACAAAGATGTTCGTGTTACTCCTATCTTCGCACGTCGTTGACGCGATGTCTAACGACATATGTGAGCATGAATCAACCTGCCTTAAGATTTTATCCCTCGAGTGAACGATGAAAAAAAAAGAAAAAAAAAAGAAATGATTCTTCCTTCACTTCGATCATACATATTATAATATTATCTTTATTTTTCATGTAAATTCTTTTTTTTTGTGATAGTAATGGATGTTAATGGGACTAAAGGATTAGTAATTGTTTTTGTTTATTTGTATTCTTTGCAATGAAGAAATAATAAAATTATAAGAATTATTGTAGACTTCGTATATACAAGGAATTATTATATATTATTTTATAATAAATATATAATAATTATACTATTATATTACAATATATTATATTATAATTAATATTATATATAATTATTATGTAATAATAATTTATTTTATTATATTATTATTATTATATATATATTTATTTATTTATTAGTTTTGTTTAATTATTATAATGTAATAATAACTTGCTTTATATAGCAAACATATGTGTAAATTTTAAAAAAATTTTTATCCTTCGATATTTTAAAAAAAATTAATTTAAAAAATTGCTAACAAGAATTTTTTCTTTCAAAAATACGATGCACAAATGTGAGTATATTCTTAGTAATAGAAAAGTTAAAGAATTTGATGATAAGCATGCCAAGCAAGGGTTAGTTGAAACATCGGTAACGATAAGTACTTCCGAACACGCCATCTTTATGTACCGACGGGGTATTCAGGAAGATGTAAGCTCGTTTAAATTTCTATCTTCCTATAAGGTTTAGTCGGGTTTTATCGCGTCTCGTTTTGCCAGTACTACGATCGGGATCAAAGATTCCTTGTTTTCCGGTAAAACAATTTTGTCGAATTTCATTCTACAATGAAAGCGAATATCCAATTTTTTTATGTATTCATATTTATCTACATTTTCATTATGGGGGTTTCTTATTTCTGTCGTTGTTACGTTAACATTTTAATTGTTATATCAATTTAATTTTCCAATTAACGGTTATGAAATAAATTATTGAACGTTAATGATAAGAGTTGCAACTCGTTGCATAATATTGCTTGTGTTATTTTTAATATAATGTTGATTCGAAAAGAATAAATCAATATATTATTTTAAATGAAATTATTTAAATGCATTTTAATAAAAAAAAAAAGAAAGGTAAATGATACGAAACTACGCAATTATCGGAATTTCTTTTCTTTTTTTTTTTTCAAATGGAAATTTATATTTGTATTATATTTGTTCACAAAAAAAAAAGAATATTTTCTCTCGAATAAAATATTTAAATTCTTTTCAATTAAAATCACTTTCTTATCTAGTAAAAAGGTTTCCAATTGAAAATTAATTACAACCAGTTGTCCGTAAAACTTCTTTTTTTCATGTTCACTGGACTAGAATTGTTATTAGCGTCGTTCTTCTGCATAATTGTACCGAAACATTCATCGTTTTATAACGAAATTCGTGGCTATGAATATCTTTTGTGTTCGTACGCAAAAAAGGGGGACTAATTAAATTACACTGTTCAACGAATACATCCGATCGATATAAACATTTAATCCTGTGTTTTCCGACCAATAATTTTTTTTTTTTTTTAGTTTAAAACAGGAATGGAACATTGGTCGTGGATGCGTTTTTTTTTTTTTTTTAGTATATTCCATCTGGGCCAGCCGAAAAACGTGGGTATTAAAATTGCATCGATAAAATTATTTTTTTTAGTTTTTTTTTTACACTTTATATTTTTTTTTGGATTAATTCGATCGAATTAATTCGTAATACGTCCAACGATTGAGAGGGGGTAGACAAAAAAATAATGAACCTCGCATGAAACAACAACAACATACAACACAAAACAATACAAATTATACACATAGAAGAAGAAACCTATATACACCTATAAATACATACATATGGCCCATGCATGTATGCATCAGCACAACGTTTCGCGTAATCGTGTCTCATCGAGCGTGTAGCGATAAGTCGAACGTAAATTCATCGTTTATTGCGTAGAGGGGAAGTTGAGGGGATGGTAAACGCATTTGTAAGTCGCGCCTTCGAGTTTTGATATCGTCTCGTGCGGTTTCACGCGCACTGAATACACATTACAGAAATACGAGCAAGCATTCGCGGAACATTTAGATCGTAAAACATGTCGGTAGGAGAGGGGAAGGGGGAAGGAAGGGGTTAGAAGGGGTTAGAAGGGGTGTAGGATAGTAATATTGCAATGGTGGAGAAACACGGTGCGGTTGACGCGCGAATGCTTCTCTGGATAATTCGTCGCCCAACATAGGAATGTATGAAGGGAAGGGTAGGAAAGAGAAGGGAAGGGGTAGAGAAAGAGAGAGAGGTGAGGATACACGCTTTTCCCGATTATTACTCTGAACAAAGGTATATATTGTTGATTGTTGTTGCTGCTGCTGTTGCGTTGTTCTGCTACACGTGCGTTAACGAGTAGTAACGTTAAAAACCATTCATTATCAAAACGAGTAATGTTAAAAATAATAGACGAAACGTAACGAGATAGTTTATTGTAACCGATGGAGAAAGAGATCTGGTTTGTTATAAACAATTTAACAATGTAGTATGTCCGATAATTATCGATAATCGATGATATGCGAATATTAGTTAAAGTATTTTTCATTTTAATTATACTATGATGTAACATGTGTTGAAATTATATTATTATTAATGTGTTCTGTAATAATAAAATAAAATAATTATATTTATCTTACAGCTTTTATAAGTTTTATTTGTAAAAGTTATAAAAACATTGTAAAGATATGATGTGTTATATTGTAGTTGTATGGTTAATCGAATAGATGCATGTGTATGAGGTGGTACCATGAAAGCGTGCACAGGCGATAAGAGTTTCTGAAAGAAAGGACAAAGGACCGATAAACGAGCGCGTGCCGAAACATAGTTAAATGGTGTGAGTGTTAGCAATACGTGTGCAAGGTAATGATGATTGTATTAGTGCATTCTGGAAAGTAACGAAAAGGTAAAATAAAAGGCTACTACTACTACTACGATTCGCCTTTTGTGAGTTCTCATTAGTTAGTCCATGTTTTACGTATTATCGTAGTGAATTATTTCCAAACATTTTGCAAGTGTTGGAATATATTATTTACAGATATATCGTATCAATTATTATACTAGCATGTGTTCTTCCACAATGTAAAAAGAAAAAACTATAAATGTAAGACTTTTAATATGAAATTTTCTAGATTATCGGGTGAGAAAAGAAAATTTTTCAAAATACTATGATTTTATATTTACAATAAAATAACAAAAGGTATGCATCTTATATATATATATATATGTGTGTGTGTGTGTGTGTGTGTATGAGTAAGTGAGTTTGATAGCTGGAAGAATGAATCCAAGGCTGATATTTGCGCATCTGCCACCGAGTGCACTTTGCCGTTTAGTTTCGTACGATAAAGTTATCTTAAATAAATATAATTAGTTTCGTTTTTCTTTCTTATTCTTTTAAAACAAATCTCATTCAATTAAATGAACCGCGAATACATTATATAAAATTAATTTATATAATTCAATGTTCATTGTTTTCTTGTTTGTAATATTGCTTGCATTAGAATCAATACTGAATGGAAAGAAAAAAAAAACAAACAGGGTTGGATGATGTATGACGGAAATTTAGTTGTTTAAATAAATGAGAGAATTTATATTACATCTGGTATTGTGTTTCTCAAAAATGAGAAAGTTGCGCAGGTTTTACGTTAAGTGGATGCAATTAATTTCGTACAAGAATAAAGTAGGTAATGACGTTTGTGCATTTTAAAAAGTAGTTTTAACAAATACAAGATGAAACACGTTGTACTTATAACATATAAGGATAAGAATTACTGTTTTTAGTTTTTTTTTTTTAAATAAAATATTTTAAATTATTTTCTAAATGTAATAAATAAAATTAGAAACTTGTTACGATAATTTAATTATGTAAGATCAATTTCTAGTTAAATTTAAGTTAGGATCAAAAATATATTAAAGATAACGAGAGTCCGACGTGTATAATCCATAGGAGTAATCGATCTTACCGGAAGAAAAACACGCCCCAAATGAGGGCGGCTTGAAATTAAACTAATTAGCTGCACAATTAGCAAACTGAAACGTAGATTTCGTGTTCTTATTGCACTTACATTCACGGCCGAAAGCAGTCAGCCGCACATTAATGGCTTCGAAGATACATTATTTTGGTTAGTTACTGCATGAGCTCTCATTCATAAACACGTCTCGTCTAATTATTTCATATAATCATGCATATTTGCATTTACGTATGTTTTCATGCACTTTCCAATCGTTTCAAAGAAATCAATAATTAATGAAGCATACCTCCTATTGTATGCATTATAAATATTAAATACGTATATTATATTTATTAATTGCTTCTAGCAAATATCATTCACGTACGAATTGTATTTCTTCGTGAAAAATTGTGTTGAAATGGAAAAAAAAAAGGGGAGAAAATGTTATTTCATTTTTTTCAATATATTTTTACACGTATCATAAATCATTACAAATCACTACTATATATATATATGTGTAAATAATTATTTAGTATATTATTACCATTTGGAATAATCTGATTATTTCCTTTAGTCCAATAGTTGATTGATTTTGGGAAAGCCTCGGAATGACACTCCAACGTCATTTCTTGTCCCTCTTGCACTCCCACCAATTGATTCTGGATCATGATCATCGGAGGAACTGTCAAAGGGATCCAAAGGTATCAATACGAAATATATACAAACTATTCACACAAATAAAACGAATCAAACTATTTCGGCTTTACGATGTACAGATGCGAGACATACAGAGACTTGTAAAAAAAGAAATGGTATACATAAATATCGTCGTAAATTTATTAAATATTTATTTTCAATTTAATTTGAGTTGATTTTAGATAATTTTCTAGTATATGTCTTTCTCTCTCTTTTCACGTGTATCGTTCGTAGTTCGTTAGAACAGTTCTGGAAAAATTTCACTTCCGTCGTGCACTTCCCTCTTCTCCCTTTTACCCCTCTTGGCTTCTAAAAGTCGAAGCCAAAAGCCAAACAAGCGAAACAAGTTTGAATTACCCTTCGGCAATTCGAACTAAAAAAAAAAAGAAAAAAAAGAAGAAGAGAGAGATAGAGAGAGAAAGAGGGAGTTGCAATCGTAGGTTGCAATTTGTACAAGCAACTTCGTTGTACTCTTGAACGTTCGCAATTGAGAAGGAATAAACGCGTTATTTGGACGAAAAGAGGGGTATGGCTGCTGTTGCGGATTTAATGTCAAAGCAGAGACGAATTCTCGCGATGATAATATCGATTGAAGCAGCAGCATCGTACACTCCCACCGGAGTAGTCGCTTGAGTCGCATTTTCGACGTATCTAGTTACTCACAATAGTACTCTTGTGAACGTTCTTTGAATTTGAATAACCCCTCCTACTCCTCCTCCTGCCATCATCTAAGCGTATTGAAATTTAATTTGAATTTCAAAAAGTTTAGCAATCGAGCTGTAAGAGATAAAACGTATTTTTTTTTTATTTATTTTATCTTATTTTTTATGTTGATATAATCGAACTTCGTTCTAAATGTATGTATACATCGTTATACTCTACCTACCTCTTTTTGTTTTTTAATTTTCCCCCGTATGGAATACATCCAGCTTATTTTTTGTTTTATTCATTTATTTGATAAAAATTGTGAAATACTACCCACCAACAAAGTAATTAATATTGAAGTATTTTTCTAAAAATTTCGACGTTATTTCAAGCACTTTCGAACAAGTCGTTACGTTTGAAAAAGAGAGAGAGAGAGTTTTGAAAAAGTGTACGAATGAATTTGCAAAACATTTTACTCGTGCGAGGAAGAGAAACGCTTAAGTGCTCAATTGACAAACGTATCAACTAGCCCATTCCCATCGTTGGAGATCACACACGAACGATGTCCTTTCAAAGACTGTGCTATGTGATTTCGTAAATCTTTCGATGAGTTAATGGTAGTACATACATTCAGAGGATTTATTTTGATTTATCTTTTTAAATTTTCGTATTTGGATCGAATTTTAAGCTTTACCTTTACAAATAACTATTGAATATATATTCGAAAGATTTTATTTTTTTTTTTAAATTATTTTTTGCTTCTTTTTTCAAATATTCGTTATTACGTTCAGTTACTCGTAAAGAAATTCGTTGATTGTTAGCAAGAATAATAATAAAAAAAAATAAATAACAATATCAACACGATATAAAGAATTAATGGACCGTTCCTTCCTAGTATAAAAAAAAAGAAAAACACAGTAAACGAACAAAAGCGTATTTTATACAATTTTTATCACTGTTAAATATTTAAGAATTAAAATATAAGGAATCGTTAAAGTAAAAGTTCTATGTTACAGGGTTAGGAAACATACGTTGATGACCACTATTTTAGAATTGTTAATGAGCTATACGATTAAGGATTAAGCTACCTCATCGAGGCTGAAGTTTCCTCATTAAATATACTCACAGTGTACTATAAGCATAATTCTCTTGCTGACGGTAGGTGGAACACTGTTTGAAGCGATACAAAGATACGCTCCCATCTGTAATCGATTCACTCTCACGATGTTGAAAATTGATCCTTCGATGCTGCTAACTGCAACAAAATATGTCCAATTGAATATATAATATGATAAAAAAAAAAGAGAACCAGACATTTTTTGAACAACATACAAAATGCATAGAATAAAATGTTAGATTATTAAAAATCGAATATTGTTCTGTAACAAAATAAATATAAAAAAATTCGTTAGCCCAAGTTAGATCCAAAATTAATATCAGCCAAACCGAGATGCTTTGCTATTTCTGTGAAGCAGCACCAATACTAATTCACTGCTAACAACAACCTAAAGGTTTTGCCGATTGCTCTAATCTCCGTAAACATCGGATATCTCGGATACTTCCTTGGAACAAAACCATTTCCATCGCGTAAGCGAAACACTTGTCGGCTACTTCTTGCTTTAAGTCGAATATCTTGCGACTAAGTCTAACTATATGTTATTCCATTACTACCGAATCAATTATGTTTTTTTCGTAAAATACGAACACAATGAATAATATTTTATAACGAAAGATACATTAACGATGTATACGTTATTTAATACATCGTGTTGATTATTTATTTGAATACATATAAAAACATGTGATAAAAGATTTTATTTTAAAATAAAAAGATTATAAAAAAAAAACAGTAACGATAATAATATGAAATAAATAACTAGTGATATCACTTTGTATCACGTATTTAGTGAGATAATATAAAACCGCAGGAGTCTCTCTTTGCTATTTTTTTTTCTATTCAGACCATTATATTAGTGAACCTTATTTTAATAATAATCTGAAAACGATATGAATAGAGAAATCTCATTTGCTGAAACATCGTATAAGTAATATATAGTAAATATCATTTATAATACAATTTATTTCTATGCATTTTTTACTTTTAAAATGAGACCTTTATTTATTTATTTTTTTTTTTATTTCATCTTCGTTGCGATTTTATTTCTTTCCCTTTTTCTCCTTTTCTCTTTATAATCTTTTATCTTTTATTTGTTCATTTTCATTTTAGTCGAGCTCGATTATCTTCCTTCGCGAGAGAACAAAGCTAAAACACGACTACCACCACCAACCACCACCACTACCACCATAACGAATTATCTTTCTCTGTTAGGTATGTTAACGCATGAACACGTCTCAATTAACGATCGTTCGTTCTCTATCAGCTAATCAGTCTTTGCCTCAATCAACGTCCGATCGATCGTACGTCCATTTTTCATTAAATATAGACATTTTATTTCTGACTAAACGGAATTATTTCAATCTCTTTTTAAAAGAAGAAAAAAGAAGAAAATACGAGCTAATCAACTGTATCAAATAAAAAAAAAGTTTATCAAATTAAAAAGAAAATGTTGCCAGATAATTACCGACTTTTATTTTCTTCATTTTTCTTGAATTCTAGATCAAAAAATAGAATTTTGATAAATAAACTCTTGTAAATATGCCGCAAAGGAGTCCCGAGTAAGAATGTCTCATTGCAATGTTAGACATAATGGGTCCGTAGAATTATAGATCTTGGCGCATGCGTATTAAACGAAATGCGGGTCTTAATTTATTCAGGAGTTTCGTAGCACTATGTTCGCGCATCCTCACTCTTCATGCCCACTCTACGCCACGCCCTGCCGGGTCCGCTATGAAAGCGCTCTACCCCATTCTATCGTCTACGGGACGGATCTCGAGCAACATCTTGAACGAAATAGAATCAAAGTAAGTTGCAATGCGACTAATCTAGTGAATGCTTTCGTAATCATTACAGGATTCAATTTTGATGTAATTGGCGTGCATATAGGTCCCAATGGGAGAACAAAATAATTACATTTCATTTCATATAGTTTCATTTTTTCAAATCACCTTCATTCTAAGAAGTTTTCACTTCAAAAACAAGAGAAATTTTAAAAATGCATTTAACGACGACGATTACGATGAAGAGCAAGAGATAGTGGTAGTAGTATATAATGGTAAAGAGTAGTGCGTGGGTTATCAGAGGGTAAAAGATGATGATGAAGAAGAAGAAGAAGAAGAAGAGAACATGGGAACCGCAGACAGAGAGGCGAAGCACGGGCCACGCGTTGCATGTAAATCTCGGGACGAGAGGGAAACTAAAAGGTGGTTGGTTGCCGCGGTAGTATTCACCGGTTTGAATTTTCGTCCCGAGTACGAAGTTTGGCCAGTACCACCACGAGGATGTTTAATCTCCGCACGAGGCAATTTATGTTATTGAAATGGTTGCACCGTTGACTCGACTCCCTTTAGTCACCTGCTTGAAAGAGAGAGATAGATATACACTAGGTATATATAAAATGAAATAGAAACAGAGAGAGAGAGAGAGAGAGAGAGAGAGAAATAGAAAAATATCAACGTGCCAAAGCTGGTCTCGACGACGTTACGGGTTTCAAGCTCTTTGTTTAATTGCAAATCCCCCCTCCCTCTTTTCACCCCTTCCCATACCCTAGTACTTCATAAACGCGTTCCGTGTAGAACTTTCGCACGATACACTATAGTTGTATGTTCTTCTCTTTCATCTCCAATTTGTCCTCTCCTTCCGGATCAGATTTTATCGACGAATTTATACGAATCGACTTTCCGTTTTATCATTCCCTTTTTACTTCTACTTCGTTTTATTTTAATTAAAAGTATGGATTTCGATTAAACATGAAACACTCGGCCATTCCTTGCCAAAGAATGACTCATCTAAATGCTACACATTCGATTCGGATATTTTTGTTGAAAATAGGAAGAGTATTGCATAGCGGAAATAACGTCTATCATGCAAAAAAAAATATATATATATGTGTATATTATCTGACTGTGTAGAACAATGTAAAAAACAAAAAATTACGCAGGGATTTTATGGAGATCGAAGAGTAATCTTTCCGTTTAACCCATTCATCCCATTTGTCTTATTTTAATTAAAAATATGGATCCTACTGTAGAATTTGAAAATGCACCGCTGAGAGTTTTATTTCCAATATATGTATGTGTACATTAATATCACCGAATACTTTTTTTTTCTGGCCCCTATATTTTAGAGAACTAAAGACAAAAGAAAGGAATGTAATTATACATCGTTTCTCTCATTTTTATTAATTTTTTTTTTTTTAATATAATATATAATACTTTATGTTTATCTTGTCATGCGTTTATCAAATTACGCTGGAAGGTTTTTATCGCTTTGCATATTTATTCATGTGTTCATTAAAAAATTCAATGATTACGTTTTTTTTTTTTTTAATATAATTCAACTTATGTTTTATTTGAACTAACATTAAAAATAAAAAAAAAAATAGTAATAGTGAGTGTAAACATGTCTTATAATTAAATATGTTCGCACGTAGAGATACAACAACCTTCAATGTGCAGAGAATACATTTTGAAAAAAATCGTGAAATTTCATACCGCGCTCGGTAAAGTATTGGCATGAATGCAAGTATCCCCTGTACTCTCTCTTACTCTCTCTCTCTCTCTCTCTCTCTCTCAATCGAAGTACAAAGGTTTTAAAACTTTGCGTGCTCACACACGGTGATGAAACTTTATTTCCCATTCGTATTTGTGGACAGTTTCCAGCAAATAGGTTCGGTGGTTTGCCCGGGATTTTATTCACACACACGTCAGCGAGGTCGAGTATGTCCGTGACAGGGTGTATGGGGTGGAATGAAAAGAGAGGAGGCGTGAAGGTAAAAGAGATGAAACACTAGTAACGAAATAGAGAGAGAAAGAGAAAGAGGAAGAGAGAGAAAGAGAGATACGATGGCTATGCCAGTGGCATTGCTAGCGGAAGAGTTGAATGGTCAAAGCAATTTACTTCTGAACTCTCTCTTGGACGAGAACACACACACACACACATAAAAAAAAGACCAAAAAAATATCCTATCCTGTAATTTTCGTAATTTTTTACAAATATTTTTATCATTTCGTTCATCTGTTCGTTTTTAGCAATCATTGAACGCGAGCGAGTTAGTTTTGATATCACAAATGTTGTAATAAAATTTTGGAATAACAGATTTCTAAAGATCATTGTTGGCAATTATTTGGATATTGTTTTTTTGTAATTATTTGTAAAGTTAATTGATCAATATTATTTTATAATCGATGATACAATTGATAAGATAATTTTTACTTGAAAATAAAAATAAATGAAAAGTATTGAAACGATCCGTGTCGAGGATAAAATCTAAAAGGTTTACCTATTTAAAAATAAATGTTAGGAAGAAGTGAACGTGATCCGAAGGAGAAGAATGATAAAAAGGGTTGAGAAAAAAAATATTCAAGAGAGCACTCTCAATTCGCGATATCTATTCTTATATATTACATAGATATACCCTATGTATCCTTTTATAAAACCTATACGTATGTAAATACGTACATATGTTAAATATACTTCGTAGATAAAGTGACCGAACGTTAGAATGCAGGTCTAATGATATAGGTAAGACGTTATCGTAAAAACTTATCTTTGATAGTACTTTGAGAATGTGAATACGAACAGTGGAACATCTTGAATCCTAGAAAAAAAAAGTGAACGTTTATTTATCATAAGATGCACTATGTGCAGTTAGAAAAAATCAACGGAAGTGTATCTGCAAATGAATAAAATATAAGACTTTAAAGTGTATTTATAATTTAGTTTGTTGGTTTATTTATTATAAAATTGTTAACCGGTAGAATTGTTTGATGCATCTACCATCAACGTCCGTAATAAATATAACAATATAGAAGATGAAACAGTTAGTTCTGTTGGTGCAAGTAAATGCCTCGCAAGTAAGACGAACGGATGATGAATTGCCGTCGTGTCTCAGCTTGGAAAATGTCTGCATTCGAGTGTATCTACTGTAAGCGGATAAGCCCGGATAAAATTCTAAATGAAGTTTCGCGTAAGACCAAAGGACCACCACCACTACCATTACCACCATGGACAGGGATCCTTAGTGATAAATGGAACAAACGATTAGATTCTAACGAATCGTCCTTTCCTTTATCAAAAAGAAAAAAAACCATCCAAAAAAGAGTAACTATACAGAACGAATTTATATATATAAATAATGTTTAATTCAATTAATTTAAATTTAATTATAACATTAAAATATAAAGATATAACATAGAAATTATTATCATCAAAATTTGAATTAAATATGGTGTGAATGATTAAACACGAATTATAAAATCTTCTTTCTAAATCTTTCTATTCATTGTTCATTAAATTTAAATGAAATATTGTTTCAATACATTTCATATTTTTTTTCTTTTTTTCTTTTTTGTTACATTAATTTTTCCTTTATATTTTTCTACGCTCTTATATTTTCCAAACGCGATATCATTGCTTGCATGGCGGGATTATTTTTCCAGGAGTAATTTGAAACGTTTCATTTTCCGGCCATTTTATTTAGTCATTTTTGTATCAGACCTGGTTTACTTTATTTGGTTTTTTTATTTTTCCAATTCCTATTTATCGTCGATTATTATTCAACGCTAGTATTTTCATTGTTATCATTATTATCGTGCAAAATCGTAAATGCAGGGAATCGAAGTTTGGAAAGAAATTTATGCAACCATCGGGAGGTAGAGAGGGGTATCGTAATTAAAATTGAATTTCGAATGAAATTGTCGTATTCGTAAAAATTACGAGTTAAACGTGAAATTCGTGGTATTATTATACGATAAGTATAAAAATGTTCTTTTCCTTATCTTTCTATGTTTTTGTCCGTCTCTCTCACACAAACACACACACATAGACACACTTTCTTTATCAGTCTTTTCATCGTTTCTTTCGGAGAATATAAATTGTGACATTAGGGAAAAGTTCCTTGTCTTACTTACCTCCTGAACCATTACCGAAAGATATAAGTTCGCCGTTCTCACGTTTCCAAGTGATGTTTGGTTGTGGTGATCCCCTTGCTGCACACCGCAATGTTACGTTACTGCCTTCATTAACGATCATGTCTGTACTCGTCGAATTGTCAAGAATGTCTGGAGGAACTGTAAAAAGAGGAATTTTAGTTGAAAAACCCTAATCTCAAAATAGTTAGAACGAAAGGGATAGAGAGAAAGGGATAGAGAGAAAGAGAGAGAGAGAAAAGTAACATACTCGTAATTTCAAAAACTTTTTAATACGAAATTATTAAAAGAGCACTGGACGCATTTTTACTCAAGAAGAAAACTTTTAACGAGTCCTTTGTGGTTTAGAACGTTTTATCTGCCAACGTATATATATGTATAAGTATATATATACTTATCTATCTTGAACTCTTTCTTCTTTTTAATACAAAAAATACAAAAAATAAATATAAAAGAAAAGAAAAAATAAATGATTGAACATGCAATGCAATTCGTATATATATATGTATTGTCGCAAATGTTACATCGACGAAATGTCATATTCGCGTAACACGTTCTTCTTTCACTCTTTCTATTCCCCAAGAGAGACGATTTGATATTGGATATCTAGTATCATGTCAGTAAGATTACAACTTTACGTCATAGGTTAATAGCTTTCCCTTTTTTTTATTTTTCTTCTTTTTATTATATATTTTGTTTCTTTTTTAATTTCTGAACGCGATCTTTTAGCAATGTATTTGTAACATTTTCATCGATGGTTTTTATATTTTCATTTATAACGATCAACTTCATTTAAACGTTTGACGATTGACAGAAATATGAGAGATAAAGAAAAGTAAAATTTATTTATTAACTACACGAATACGGTGAACCAACCTACAACTTCCAAGAAACCAGTTTGACTTTTCATAGGTTCGGTATTTATTTGACACATGTAAAATCCCTGGTCACTTGGGTTGACATCACGTATATGTAAGTACCACATCTTGTGTTCACTGTGGGTTACTTTGATTCTATCATTTTTCGTTATCACATGATTAGCTATCGTCAGGATGGTTTGCGTATCGACTCTCAACCAGGCAACCTGTAACATACAATTTTACGAATTTTGTCAAAATAATATATACAATATAACGTTCTTGTACACGAATTTATATATAAAATATAATACGAAATATTATTCTCGTTGAGAATAATAAGGGAATAACGATATTCTCACGAACGAATTTTGCATTCGATTGTTGTATGCTTAATCAGTCATGTTTCATTTCGTTTTCTATGTATATGTATATAAATACCACGCGTATGCGCGTTAGCTATGATTAATTAATCATTACATATTTCTACATTTATAATGCGTACGATTTTATTCGTACAAATACATATATTGCAAAATTAAAACGAGATAATATTTATATCGTGAAACATTTAATATCAAATATATGCGAGAGACAAATATACATTTTGATTTTATTTTAGAAAATATGATAACTCATCGATATAAAATTAACACTCCAGATGACATATAAAGTACATAGATTAAATAAAAAAAAAAATAAACAAATTTTTTTATTTAAATACAATATGAAATTTCTATTCTAACAACGCGTACCATTGAACCTGTTTTTTAAATTTGTACCGATTTGAAATTTCGTAGGACATGTAACAAACGTAGCATAGTTTGGATAAAAAGGGATACAAAAGATATTCTTTGATCTCAGTGAAAATAAAGCTCGTTAGAGTTTCTTTGATGCACCATTACGGAATCGACTGCACTTTCGACGAGAAAGAGATATTATTTCTCCAAGCCGGACGGCGATTTGTTTGACAACGAAACGGATCTTTCTTCGTTACTTTCGTTCTTACTATGAAAAGAAAGAAAGAATGAAAGAAAGAAAGAAGGGAACCGGGTTGTTTGATTTTCCACCTACTGGAAAGAAGAAGAAGAAGGCAGCAGCAACAGCAGAGTATCCTTCTCTCCGACTTATTTTCCAATTCTCGGTGTGTTTCCGACGTACGCTTTTTGATGGTCACTTTACATTGCAAATTGTGAAAAGCACGGACCCTTTCCTTCTTCTTCTTCTTCTTTCTTTCTTTCTTTCGTCAAAACCTACCGTTGATTTTATTCTCTTCTTTCCTTTTCCCTATCTTTCTCTCTTTATCCCTCTCTCTCTCTCTTTCTCTTTCTGTCTTCTTCCTCTTAAAGTTGTTCTTTCAAAAATATATCCTACAGTTTCTCGAAACTTCTTCCCTCTTTTAGCAAGAGAGAAAGAGGGATATAGAAAGAGGTCAAAGTTGTTTAGCCCTTTTCCGTTTTATATCATTGTATATTCAACTTGGAACTTTTATAAAATCTTTCTACAATATATATATATATATATATATATTTTTTTTTTTATTTTTTTTTAATATAATATATAATACTTTATGTTTATCTTGTCATGCGTTTATCAAATTACGCTGGAAGGTTTTTATCGCTTTGCATATTTATTC
>NW_015149043.1:83316-110248 GCF_001465965.1 Polistes dominula | reverse complement strand
ATATTTATAATTTTAATTTTAATATATTATATATATTATTATAATAAAATATTATATTATTTAACTTACATATTATAATATTAATTATAATATTTAATTATAATATATAATAGATTATATATTATATTATTATATTTAATATAATTATAATATATTTATTAGAAAAGAAATATGAGGAATCGTTTTATTTTTTCGAACGATATGGCTTTAAGAAAATGTTTTACAAAAAATGACATAATTATACTCTTTCGATACCGAATAGCGTTGAATAAAAAGATAATGCGGGGACGGGTGGTAAGCGGTAAGAAAAAAGTTTTTTTACAGGTAACTTCTCAGTTCCTCTCTTTTTTTTTCTTTGCAAAACTAAATTCTTTTCGAAAGTAACGTAATAGATTGCAATTCCCTTTTTTTTATATTATTTATTTCGTTTAATAATTCTTATAAATACTTGTTAACTGTGTTGTAGTTGATCATTTTAACGAGTTAATTAATTTCAACAGATATTCGTGGAAATCTCGAGAAGAAACTTATCAAATATCGAACAGCTAATAATATTTTTCACTGGAAAGAAACAAAAAATTTAAAAGAACTATCTGTGATGCAACTTTTACAAAATATTTTTTCGTCTATTTCACACATAGTATTCGCGTACAGTTCGAATGTAAATTTACATGGGACTTGCCATAGTCAACGGATGTTGTTGATCGTACGAGAAATCAATTAATTTTTGATCCTTGTGAAATCTCTCTCTCTCTCTCTCTCTCTCTCTTCTTATTCCTCTCGTTTCCATTTCGTGCTTAATTTTCTCTACGCATACTCATAACCTATTTTCAATGATTTCCATCCCTTGTCTAAATTTTAAATCTGTTTATAGAGCTATAATATATTCTTTGATTGTTCAGTGTTCTTTTTATCCCCTCTCTCTTTCTTCTTCCTTCTTTTTTAATTCCTTTTTCGTTTTTAAATTATTACACTGTTATAGTTTTATGTGATAAGCATCATATGATAATATAATAATAGAATAATAACCGCGGGTAATTAGTTTTTCATTTATCTTGTATGTTTGATTACATCTCTCAACGTAGATCGTTGAAAATTAAAAAATGAAATAATAACAGTCCAGACTTTTATATCAAAATTTATATCTCGTAATTACAAAGTTTCTTCGTTTCGATATAAACTGTGTCTAAAAACAAAAAGAGAATCCTCCTATGATATTAGAAATGCCTAATAATTCAACTCCATAAAAAAGAAAATAATACGAGTAGAAAGGAATTAAAAATTGGAAAAAAATGTTCACATATCAAAGAAAGGCGGAAAATATGATTCTAGCAAAAAGCGTGAAATACATTTTTAAAGTATCTCACTTGATGGGAAAAAAAAGAAAGGACCGACCCTCCTACCCCTCCCCTACTTTTCCCCATTCCACATTCCCCCCACCGTTCGTTCTTCTGACGAAAGCAGTGCCTTGGTGGTAACGTTTCAGTGAACTCACTCGGTGAAACTGGGTTAGAATGAATTCTTACAGTAGGGTTGCAAAATTAAAGGGTAACGTTTCGGATGTTAAGTACCGGTAGGCTCTTATTACGGGCATGTGCTCGTGACTCTTACGAGCATTACACAATGGCCACTTGGAATGCAGATGACGCTAGAAATGCGTAGAAATGCGTCCATTGTGTTAAAGTTCCCCCCGAGTGAAATGCGCGAAAAGAAAAAGGGGGAAGAAGGGGAGGCTGGATAGTAAAGGATGGGGGAGAGTAAAGGGGCGAGTGTCGCGACACCACCACCACCACCATCCTACCACCTTTCATATTACGCATTTAAAAGTAAATGAGACCAGTTTGCGTCACGAACTGTAGGTACTTCCTCACGTTTTGTAAATTTTCACTCGTCGTCTAATTAAAAGACATTCCTCTTCCTCCTCCAACTCCTCCTCTTTGTAAAAATCGTTTTTGAGTCTGTAATTCCTTCTGCCAACATTCTATGATTCTATTCACGAATTGTCGAACGTGTTTTTAAGTGGTTTTTCTTTTTTTCTTTTTTTTTTTCTTCTTAAATTCATTAATCGCGACGTGTCAATCCGTTTAAAAAAAAAGGAAACTTCAGATATTTAAATAGCTAATTGTAAGTGTAGAATATCGAGAATAATTTAAAGTATTTAAAAAAGTTAAGAAATGAAGTATCAATCAATTTGTGTCAAGATAACTATTAGCGATTTTAACTATATATTCCATTTTTGTTTTTTTTTTCCTTTTAGAACGTTTTCATTAATAAAACCATTTTTAATAAGTTACAACGTTAGTAAGAAGACCAGAGGCGTTTGAAAACTATTAAAAACTTATCTAATAATTCCCTTGTAAATTAAAAGAAAACTTAAACTTAAACTTAGAAGTTCTTTTTATTAAGATTTGATAATGTTTAAAAGAAAAATACTAATTTTTGTTGTTGTTGAAGGATAATTACATCTTTAAGTCGATCAATATTTTTATATGAATAAATGTCAATAAATTGTAATTGATTATTTTTTTATGTTGTTTTATGTGAATTCTTTAATTTTACCGCTTTGTTAAAGGTAAAAATAATTTGCAAGAATAAAAAAAAACAAAAAGGAATAAGTATATCCATTGTTATTTAAAGATTTGTCAAATTATAATGAGAACGAAATAAAAGATATAAATTATTCTTATATACACTTTACATTTATAATTAGTTCAATTTTATTAATTAAGATTGAATATATTTTAATTTGTTTGTTTTTATTAGAATAAATATCCGCCTTGAAATTAAAAAGTTATTTTGAATCTTTCGTTATTCGTACTCATGTAAAACCCATAAATATTCTACGATTATAAAATCGATATATGAATTGACATTACCTTTCTCTGCGAACCTTTAAAATTACAAAACTTGCGATAAAAAAAAAGAATTCATCTAAACGTATCGGAAAAAGAATAAAAAAAAAAAAATAAGAACAGAAGAAAGAAAAGAAAAGGTAGTGAGTGAGTGAGTGAGTTAATTTACAACTAGTCGTAACGTTTGATTGCTTTCCTTGGTAATCCAAGGAGACTTTATACTCACCGGGAATCACGAAAATTAATGCGTAACGCGTGCACCGTATAGACGATGGAGTACACACATAAAAAAGAAAAAAAAAAAGAAAAAAAGATAGAAAAAAAGAGAGAGAGAGAGAGAGAGAGAGAGAAAAATCAAGAATAAAACAGAAAGAGAAAAGAAGAAACTTTCTCAGCAAACGAGTATTGAAACTGCAAACGTTGTTGGATAAAACGTGATACTACGAAAGTATCATCTTAATATCGTGTCGTTCGAAAGGATTCGGTAGATAATATAATCTAAAAGAAGATATCTTGGTATATGGGCAAAAAAAAATGGAAAAAAATATACTTGACACCTTTCGCTATATTGCTAAGAGTGTGTACGATGATAACCAGTATATAAATGTGCAAGATACTGCCATATGATCTTGCTGTGTGCCAATGTTAACGTACGAGATAAGTCGGTAAACAGGAATTGGATGAGAGAAAGAAAGAAAGTAGATAGACAGATATAGAAGAAAGTGAGAGAGAAAGATGAAAGAAGAAATCGTTGACCCGAAAATGCTAAGTTTCAAGAATAAATTTTCATTATTTCCAGGGAATTCGTGCAACCTCGACTGGCTACCTTCCAGAAAAATAATAACGTAACATTTTACTTCGAAACCGGTCGACATACTCTCTCATCCTTTGCATGGATATCATTCTCAACCTTCTCCCCTCACCCCCTTGCAACCCCTATTGGATTATATAGCGAGGCTCGTGTTTCTGAAAAATGCTAACTTTACACCATGACATCGGTGATAGTGTTGATCTCCTTTCGGACCCTTGGATAAGTTTGTTCAACGAATTGTGCAATAGATATTTACTTGTTTTTTTTTCTTTATTAATTTCACGCTTATATTTCACAGAGATACGAACTACAATCTTTTTATCCTATCGAGATAATCGATAATGTCAAATATATATTTTTCCAACGACAACTCTTTGAAATACGATCAATAATTATTAGATATATTATTTTTCTTTTTATTATTTATATAATAGGAATGTAAAATCACTTGAAAGATGTATTTTAAATTGATTACATTTAAAATACATTTGATTTCTTTCTAATTGTTTCTTATAATTGATTGAATTTATAGCTTAAGATTAAGTTTTTAGCTTTAAAAGATGGTGATTTAATTTCGTAGAAAATAACATCGGAAATGTTCTCGTGGGATGAGGGTAAGAAAAATCCTTCACAATTTTGATCTTCGAATGTTTCGTTGTTTTGAAAAAAGTCAAACATTTCAAATACTTGTGAAGCGTAAAAAGTGATTTGTCATAATGTAAGTGATTTCTCAAGACTTTTCGAAAACACTTAAAACACTTCGAAAAGAATTCTTCTTTTCTCTCTATCGAAGTTCTCGTAAATAATGGATTCATAAGTTCTTGTGTTTTGGACTTTTCGAAAAGAAGAACTATGATTCTTCTTTTCTATTCTTTAAAAAATAAATACCGAAGTATTTCTCTTCGTGATGCAACTCGGCGCGTAAACTCGTGAAAATTGTCCAAGAATTCTCTCTCTCTCTCTCGTTTTCTTTCTCTCGGTTCTATCTATTCAATAATTCTCTTGAAGCGATCTTGAGATACTCGAGCTAAAAGTTTGCGCATACTCTTTCTAGTTCGGTGAACGAGTAACTTTGTCGTACGCTTGTTTACAACAAGTACAGAGGTCCACAAAGTTTCCTACTGAATTGTACGTTTCTATAGAATCGATTATTACTTACAAATCGGCCATATGTTTTAGACCAAACTATCAAGATTTTTCTTTTAATATAAAATTGTCAAATATTTTTCTTATATAAATATAGGGAATTTCTTTTAGGGTGAGAGGTGCGAGGTGCGAGGTGCGAGGTGCGAGGTGCGAGGTGCGAGGTGCGAGGTACGAGGTGCGAGGTGCGAGGTGAAAATACACCCAGTTTAATCCTACTAATAAGATTTATTTAAAACAGGTATTAGAAAAAGTACAATAATAGTTTCACAATCTTACGATTACAACTTAGATGAGCGACTGTATTCTTACAACTGATAACGACTGATAATACAACTGCGACTGTTACGACTGATGACTAACTAAGGCTACTTACTTATTTCTTTCCACATATTTTATATCAGAAATGACCTATACCCCTTTGGAGACGGAAGAAGATTATGAATCTTATTAACCAATAGCATAAGGATCCACCCCATAGTTCACCGACGGGTACAGCCTATGGTTTTTCATAGTGGGAACTATGCATAAAGAAACTTGATCTAGAATATCGGAATATTACTGCTTTTATGGTATCGTACGTGCTTAGATAGGAATCTGAAACTCCTTAAAGGTCCCGACACTGCACAAAGGGTTTTCATCACACCAATATATCTCGATTAATCTTAGGTTTGTTTATGGTTTTATGGTCTTCCTAATCTTTTCTTTTAGTCTCTGAATAGAGTTTTCGTTTCCAGAAAATAAAATATAAAGAAAAGAACTGAATACTAGTTTTTCGTCTACATCTTCGACATTTAAAACTCTCCTACATAAATATATCGTAAAATCGCACACACACAAACGAGAGAAAAAAGTAAAACTCTTGCAAATCTAACACAGTATCAAAAAGTATTATTCGTCAGTGAGTAACGTCGTATCATTTATATTTTTAAAACACGTTTTCCTATTTTGAAAAAAATAAAATGGAAAAAAGAAATCCCCAAAAAGTAAACAACCCAATGTAAAAAAAAGGAACCTTTAAAAAAAGATATAGGAAACTCGAATTTAATTAAATCCTCTCTCGTTGTAAAATCCGCTCAGGTAGTTATGGTTCTAATCTCTTTCGTAGACACGGTTGGTAAAATTGAAAATCTTGTTTTGAATTGGACCGACAATGAGAGAGTCCGGTTAACAATAAAATTCCTTAACTCGCTTAATTGTACGCGTTCCAATGCGTTTATGCAAATGAGAGAGACCAGAGTCGAAAGTTAAAATTATTTTTAACTACTATTTAAATCTTACGAATTGTATCTGAAACTCGTATAAATCAATGAACCACCTGGGGTGGTTCATAGGATGTGCCAAAGGGAAACTCTGCAAGGGGTGAATACAGTCCTAGGAAGTAAACCCATCTTCTATTTAGACGTTGCAATCTAACGTGAATCGTATAAATTTATTTTTATTCGTATAAGCTTAAAATAAAAAGAACTCACTCACACACACACACACACACATACCGTAGTAAGATTTTCATTTCTTTCCACTTGCCACGGAATTATATTTCGAATGAAAATTTATAATCTAATTTTTTTTCTCATTTGCAACAACGAATTTGATACAATTTCACCAATACCTTACGTGTTGAATCTTTTACTGTAAAATGAATATAATATATAAATATTTAAAATATTTTAATTTTTTTAATTTTTTAATTTATAAATTTATAATTTATTATTTATTGTTAATAAATAAATTAATTTCTAATATAAAATTATATATTAAATATAATTTATAAATAATATAAAATAATTCAAATTAATTTATAATTTTAATAAATAAAAAAAATAATAATAAAATATATAAAATAACTTAAATATAAATTATATATTTAAAATTTATTATTTAGTATATATATTTTAAATATAAAATGTGATGTAATAAATTTTCTCCCTCCAAAAAAAAATCTTAGGAGGAAACGAAGATTAAAACTTTTATTCGGTATTTTTTTTTTATTCATCTTGGGAAATTTGAGAGACGGATTCGATGAATAAGAAAATGAAAAAAGAGAATTACAGGTGTGGGGGTAGAGGGTGGTAATGCGTGTAATGGCTGGTACATGAACGCCTGCTGTACTCTTCTTGTTCGAATCTGCTATAGGAGTTGAGCTTTACCCAAAGTTAGGCGCACTGCCAATAGCCTAATTATTCGTAGACCGTTAAACCCGTTTAGTACATCGATTTGGCAATCCTCATCATTTTTCGATATATAAAACCTTGTAGAGACAAACCGTAGTATTTTTCGTAATATATATCTTCTCTACTTTGGCAACATTTCTACTCGATACTGAGTAGTTTTCTCCTATTGTTTCAGTGTTTGCATTTCTAATCATTCTTACACGTTAATATTTGACAAATATGTTGATTCAAATGTAATACTTATAAAATCTATAAATAAATAATGTAATTTATTTTGTGTGTAATAATTGATTGATACGAAAAGTACTTTGAAACCTTTAAAACGTAAAGATGAGAAAATAAAAGCTAAAAGTTCTTGCATGGTAAGAACTTATTCGATGAAAATCTTTTTTCATTTTTTTTTTTATAGCTTTCATGAAACCTTAAAACAGTTTGTGAATAAATGAAACAAGTATATCGTATTTTTTCTTATTGAAAAAAGAACCCAAATACGTTCGTACCATCAAAATAAAATTTATTAAGTGATTTTTGTTGAGAAATTAATTTGTATTTAAATAAAATAAATATATGTCCATACGATATAAACAATTTATCTGAAAAGTTATCGAACTCATCAATGTTCTTATTTCGAAAAGAAGAAGAAGAAGATAAGAAGATATTTCTTGGRGGTATGCTCAACTTTAGTAAGTTTCTTTAAAAGTCCGTGAACAAAAAAAAAATTTACCAACGAAAAACATCGTTATTTTATAGTTTAATAAAAATAGACTTTGGCTAAGGTAAAAGTAAACTTTTACGATCGTCGAAACTACTTGCGCGTTTGAAGTAAATGGAGAAAGTACTAAATGACAGATTCAATTATACCGTCGTGCTTCGAGGAGCAAAACGGCAAGTTTAATTCAGGAAATATCTTGATGTGAAGTTCACTTAGCTAATAGAGTATTATAGCTGACAGTAATATAGGTAGCTCTTGCATACCTGGAAACTTCGATTACACTTTGCTATTGGACAGAATACGGCGACTACGACTACGACTACGACGACGACGTTGGTCAAAGCTTTTGCCATAAAACTAATCCCTTGTAAGATCGGTCTGTAAGTTTCCGCGGTTGAATGCATTATATACATGATAATAGCGTCCAAGATCTTTCCTTTTTCCATAGTTCAAATTTGTACTGTAATACTATGATTACTATACAACACTCTTTGATGGTATTTAGTCTGTTACTACAAAACGTATTACCAAGTTACTCCTTTTCTACATAAAACATCATTTTCTCTTTCTCATTTATGAGTTTCATTTATCACCTTGGTTTTTACGGTATTATATGAATATATCATAATATATGAAAGACAAAAGTTATTTTCTAACTTATTCTTTTTCTTTGCAACGTTAATATGTAAATATTGTAAATGAATATTTCTGACTCTGTCCGTGTTTTCTTATCAATGCACATTTTCTATATACCTACATATATATTTAGAATAAATGTTTCTACGGTCACCCGTATTTCGACGTAATAATTTAACAGTAAAACATGTATCAGAGAAATACAAGAACATTTTCCTATTTTATATTCGAAATTAACGTTGAAGTGTATTTATCGATGCGTAAAATGTATTTGTTCGACGGTATTTCAAATTGTTACGATATAATTTAACGTGAAATATAGTAGAATGATCGTGTAAATATTATTGACATACTATTAGTTTACATTTCTCAAGTATGCTTTGAAATGAATATATACGTTTTAGTTTCTTTGAATTACCGAATTATTTTGTACCATTATATTAATTTGGTAAAAACATTTTTATCACTCACGCGAGTTTTATCAGATTTTTTTTTAGTAAATATATTATACATTATTAAAAGTTACAAGAACTTACGATCATGAATGTTTCATTAACCTACTTGGTTTTACCGAAAAAAAAAAAGAATGCATTTAGAGTATAACAACAATCTGAACGTTGTAGATCCCAATGGTATAAAATAATGATAAAAATATTACGAGTAATAACGGAGGCCACGTTATTCTCTATCATTTTACATATGCTTTTACTTTTTGTCCTGCGAGATGAGTGCTCTTTCATCTCCCCCGTTTCCCCTATCTTTCCCGAGTATATGCAAGGATCTCGTTATAAAATTAATTAGACTGTTAAGCGAGTAGAAGACAAGTTATTCGCATAAAAATAATAGTTCCTGTCGGGAACATATTTCTATATTTTATTCATAAGGCTGCACGATAATCGATAGATTGTATACGTTCAATTATAACAATGTTGTCATAAAACAAATATATAAATATTCAATAGATATTAATAATAAATTGGTAAAAATATATATATATATATATATATATATCTATAGAATATAACTAACAAATTTACATAATTTTATTTAAATATAATATAATAAAAATTAAATAATATAAATTTAAATATCACGATTTAAACTTATCTATTTATTTAATATACAATTTTACCTGAGAAAAATGTTATTATAAATAATTATTTAATGAGAAACTCTCACCTCCAAAAAAAAAAAAAATGAAATCTCGTGTTAAAAGTACACGCTGCTAGTTGTCTTAAAATGTCCAAATATCCTCTTACGCTTATGGTCACTAGAGAAAATCTCATTAATAATTCATGAATAAATATAGATGACACGTCGAGTACACCCGTGAATTGTTCAGCTGTCGTTCAAGACAAAATAGAATGGACAGAAAGTACAGGCAAACGTTGGCTGGCATATTTCATAATCGAATAAATTGACACGTTAAATGATACTTGATAAATCATTAATACAAACATACCTTTTTTTTTGGGCACCATTAACGTTAATAAAAAAAAAAAGAAAAAAATGTGTGTGCAGATCAGACAAGTTTGAAGTGAAACCTTATCCAGTTAAGTGTGGCGATCTGTGCGCAGAGTAGATATAGATGTCAAAACACCAAATTTTGCCACATCTCCCTGACGGATATAGTCGTCAAACACTCTTAACTGGTTAAAAAAAACAAGTTTTTACAAAGAGAAGATCGAGAATAGGAAAAACTGTATTCAATATTCTATTTCATTTTCTAATAACGTGACTCACCTGAAACATTGAGCCTACGAAAGAAAGAAAGAAAGAAAGCCAAGAAATAAAGTAAGATATGTTTTTCCTTATCTAAATTTCTTCGTGCCAAAAGCAATTAATCGTTACGATTAAGATCGGAATCGAGATCGGGATGAAACAAAAGTTTCTCGTCGCCTCGAAGAAGAAGAAGAAGTAGAAGAAGAGAAACTCAACGAAGTAAAACCGTTTCCTGGACTCGAATTCTATGATGGCAAAAGGACAGAAAATTCGGCGATCGTTTTCTTCGAAATTCTTCTTCTTCTTCTTCTTCTTCTTCTTCGTAGAATCGATTTCCACGAACCGGATATTATCGCATTCGGGCAAAAGCTCGCGTCTGGAAAGTCGCTAAGTCGTTTCGCGAACTCTAGGGACATTTTGCTGACGTAATCGAATGTAATTACGAGAGATAAAAATGAAAAAAGTAAAAGAAATAATTTTATGTGTAAAACAGAAAGAGAGAGAGAGAGAGAGAGAGAGAGATAGAAATCATTTGATGGTAAATTCAACGTTGAATTTTTTTAATGTGTCCGAATAATTTTATCCATTAAAATCGAATGTTTATTTATCTTTCTTTAGTTAGAACTATTGTGTATGATCTCATTTTTCTTTCGTAACTCGACTGACATACGGATGTACACGGTATCATTATCGTAGATCAACGGAGGGAATGATGATGCTTTGCAAAGAAAAATCTCCCATCACGATTTTCGTTTCTCTCTCTTCTCTTTTATTTTTTTTTTTTTTTTTTAATCCAAGCTAGAATCCCCGGTGAGAAGAACGAAGATTAATGCTTCAACTTTGATTGACTTAGGTGTATGGTTTTAGTAACGCATGCTGCGTTCTGAATAGTAAATTAAGAGAAATGCGTGCTGCAATGTCTTTTTTATATCCAACGATGCAAATCATGTCGCACGTAATCACTGTACTTTTATTTTTTCTAAGTAGTTCGCATAAACGATTATGATATGTAGTAAAAAACAAAAATACAAAATAGAGAGTGGTAAGAGTAATAAATTATTCCAAATGGAAAACACACCATGGACAGAATAGATACTACCCATAATCATTTATATATGTCCAACGATTAACAAGTAAGTTAATATGAGACATAATTTATTACATTCCATTCACTGACATATAATATTACATATGTAAGTTATGTAAGGAAGACGATATTACATTAGAAATTCCTGGAAGAGTACAGTTGAACGATCGAATCCACTTTGATCTTGTAAGACTTTAAGAAAAGTCAACATACGTTGATAATGATGATGACGATGATGATGATGATGATGATGATGATGATGATGAAGTTTCGTGAACGTGAAACATCCACACAGACCGTTTGAATATTTAATCGAATTTTGCTTTAGTACGAACGTCGAATACGTTGACCAGTTTGAATTAGTCTCGCTGCTCCATTACGCGCGATGAATACTTCAACAGTCCCGCATCCTCCAAAAGGTAATTTACTAAAATTGCCGTCCAACAAAGTCGACGCGACGCGTCCGTCGTCGTCTGTCCATTAGAAGAATTTTCTCCATGAGATGGTTGGTGGTTGGTTGGCCGACTGGAAAAGAGACCAACTAACATAAACTTTACTTGGCTCCGATGCACTACATAAAAGAAGATAAAACTTCTCCAAGTAAAGCTCTTTCCGATTTTAAGTGTCTCTCTCTCTCTCTCTTTCTCCCACCCTCTCTCATGAAAACGTTTCGTGTTTACGTACGTGCCTTCCTTATTCCTTTCTCTCTCTCTCTCTCTTTCTCTCAGTATTTTTTCGCCCTTTAATCGTAAGAAATCCCTTTTTATCTTCCTTCCTTCCTTCCTCTATTTTTTCCTTTTTTTTCTCTTTCTTACATCTTACTTCCTTTTTTTTTATTCCTTTTCTACTTCTTATTCCTTCAGTTTCATGACATTTCGAGTGATTTATATCGCTTCAATTACGCCAAGTGAAATTCCATGTTATGTACTGACAGGTTATGGGCTCTTCCACGATGAGTATTGGCAAAAAATATCTGCGTTATTAACTCTCGTCCTGGTCGCATTAAATCGTTGATAGAAATTCCATGCAAATTTTACCGAATTAATGACGGTCATTGGACAGTTAATACCACCTCCCATTCGTAAAAATCGATATCATTCGAAGCGTGTTTTAAAAGAGAGTTTTTAGGAGTGGGTGGAGTGATGCAATTCTTTGATTCTGATAATCTTGATTCCTTTTTGTGTTTTTTAATTTTCTTAATATTCGAATTTTATAATTTTTTAAAAAGACAATTCTTACGAACAAATTCTCTTTGATTTTCATGTTAGTTACACTGATTGCGAACGGAATTAAAGATAGCAAACTAAGAAAAGTCAATCTATTATGAATCATAGTACTATGGGGATGAGCAACTGCAATGAAAAACGAAAAGTCAATTGTTTGATGTGAAACTTCAAGAAAGAAAATTAAAAAAAAGTTAGTATCCTCTGTTAAATCAATTACAAAGAGGAAGTTCGTTTGTCGTATAAATAATGCAAGCAAGAGATAAATCGTTAATTCAAGTATAGATGTATCTGTCTGTGTCTCTCTCTCTTATTCGCGTTGAAAACATCAACGTGAATGTTATTAACGTAATAGTGTAAATATACACTTTGATTACGTTTCACTTTCCGATGATTAAACTCTGGCAATGATAATACCGGTACGTGTTATAATCCTCCACATAGTTTGGACCCGTTTACGAAAACTCTCAACTTTTGTTTCAAGGCTAAATTCAGCCTGACGAATTGTCATATAAATTACATCTTTTGTATTCGTTCGTTCGTTCGTTCAAATGTCAGTTCGTTCATTCGAAATTTTACGTATAAATACATAGGCTAAATAATCTATTGAAACCATTGACAGTTTCAATATTGAAAATTCTTATTTTAAATAATGTAATTGATATAAAATAAAATACAATAAATTACCACAAAAAAAGAAAGAAACAATATAACTGGGCAAATATAAAAATATATCGTTGTAAAAAGATTTTAAATGTATAATAGTTTCTATGAAACTGTAAATTATTGACTAAAGAAAAATGATAGAACACATATGTGTGTGTAGAGGAAGGGTGGATAAATGAACGTAAGAAAATTGAAGGGAATAAAGGAAAAAAGAAAAAAAAAACGATGAAGTTAGATAACAATAAGGATGACAAAGGACAGCATGCAAGCTAACAAATTTTCAAGGGTTCAAGCTCGTTGGGAAGCGGTCGTAGGTGAAATGAAGTTAATCCTGGGGCAAGCCTAACGCAATATATATTGTCTTAGGTGTCACATTATTACGGATAGCATAAGCGACTCTTGCGGCGGTCCTCTCTGTTATATATATGTATGTGAATGTATGTGTATGTCTCTCTCTCTCTCTTTCTCTTTCTCACTTGTACTCTCTCCCTCGAGACCGTTATCTTCTCCTCTTGGTGCATCTGCTAGACTACCGGGTAATACGAGTCTCGTATGTAAATTCTATTCTGATTAACATCCTCCGGCAGCAAGCTTGCAAAAGGGATGGGGGGTGATGGTTGGGTTGGGTATTCCAGTAGAACCACGAGGAAAGATCTTACACGAACAAGGGCAACGGCAAACCCTTTACCTTACCGTCTACCTACTACCTCTACTTGCCTACTTTCCACGAAACGCGAATTAGGCTGCCAACCTAAAATTTTCATCCCATTACTCGATGTTACTTCTACTTGAACGCATACCATTATTGTCACTCTATTTACCAAAAGGAATATTACCCTTTATTGTGTTCGCACACAATCACGTACACGCATTATTAGTTAATTTATAGCTGTGTGCACAATAATGTCGCGTGTTGTACACGTGTTCTTAAATTGTAAATACAAGATATACATATATGTATATATTGTAATAAGATAACGTGTTAATACGATGCAACTTTAAAATAGGGATATAAAAAAAACCAACTATGAAAGATGATTCATTATTTAATAGCTTTTCTCTTTCGCTAAGATTTCTCTTTTTAAGAAGAGTTATGGATTTTGGAGGAAGCCTGAAGCAGCATGTAAACTTTATACACACTCCTACAAGATTTTTGCTAACATAAGAATGACGGGTTTTCGTGGAAAGAGGAGGGGTGAATTTGCTAGATAGCCACTGGCATCTCTTTCTTACTTTATCTTTTTTCTTTTTACATTTATTTTGTACTTAGGTATAAAATATTTAGAACGAGTCCACAATATCTCGCACTCTTTTCAAAAGTCTCGACGCCTACCATACTTACACACACATATATATCCCCCCTTCCTCCTCCCCTTCCCTTGAGAATATCGCTCATATTTTTTTTAAATGCATTTTCGTTTGTCTTCGAGGAGAAATACGCGCGCTATCACGGAAAATGTGAGAAACGTAGGATCTCTCTCTCTCTCTCTCTCTCTCTCTCTCTTTCTCTAAGAGGTTGGAAGAATGAGTCAGGAAAGAGGGTAAGGGTAAGGGTGAGAAAGGCGGAGTAAGAATCCCACTCCTCTCACCACCAACCCCTCTACTTGTTCGATTCACCTAACAATAAACTTTCGCGGTGCGCTGTCATTTAGAACGTCGCAAATCTCAAGCCAAGCACCAAATAAGAAGACCAAGAAGCCCTTTCCTTTCCTTTCCTTTCCTTTCCTTTCCTTTCCTTTCCTTTCCTTTCTTTTCCGAACTACCACCACCATCATGTGCACCCCACGAAAATGAAGTGTCCGTTATCCCAAGAGCGTGGTATAATTCTGCCCTAACACGAGATTCACGTCGTACGACCGCCTTTTGCCTTCTTCTTCTTCTTCTACTTGCTTTACCACCCCCGCACCATCCCTCTACATTCCTCCCTATCGTTGTCGATTCTCTCTGGACTTAGTACAAATCTATGTTAGTATGTGTGTACGTAACTTACGTACATAGTGTAAGTGTACATTGTAACTGTGCTCGCTTTTGGAAGGGAAGTACGTGACGTTGGAAGTAATGTCGAGTCTTGAGAAATATCGCGTATTCGTACTAACCCCCTTTCCCGACCACCCCTTTTTTCTATTCTTTATAAAAGGAAAGAATTTTCGACGAGAGAAAAGAGAGGCGTGTCGAACTTACTTCTATTCTAAGAATGCTCTAACAATAAGTTTAAATTTTGATGGAATTGTATATAAAATATTGATTTAACTGTATTTTAGTTATTTTATTTATTCTATCGTTAAAGTAGTAATTTTGTTTTAAACAAAATATCTTTTAATTATTTCTCAGTTATCGCATGGTTGATATTTATTCAATAGACTGCTGACTATGCGAGTCTTAACGATAAGGACCGGGAACATAAACAACAGGACACACTGTAAATTTGCCTCTGAGGTAGGTATCCTTTCGTAGGATTATATCCAAGGGAAACAATTCGCCGTACTATCTTTTAGAAAGTTCCTGAATATGCAACACGAACGAAAACATTATTGCAAAAAATATATATATATATATATATATATATATATATAATAAAATTTTATTCGAAATTTATAATTTTAAGATACTTCCTTTGAAATAAATCTTAAGAAATTGTTGCATATTATTAGTGCATCTCATGGATTGTTTTTGATTGGTTAAATAAGTGATATCATTTTTAAGAATTTTCGAAAACATTAGACACAGACTCCTACGAGTAAAAAATATTTTCTCTTAATTTTCTTTCTACTAAATTAATTTGCAATTTTGTTTAAAGATACCATTAAGCTCAGCATCAAGAAGCTTAATGCATCGTTCTTGTTTTAGTCCCTACTAACGTACTATAATCTTACATATTTTAAGCCCTGGGATATGATGTCCGACAAGAACACGATAATACAAATACTTTCACAAAGTTAATGCTAGTCTCAAATTCAGATAATTAATCGAACAAAAATATTATAATTAGTATTCTGATTAAATTCCACGATGATACGTATAATTGGATAAAATTAACTTTTTGGTATCAGATTCCATAGATATAATTTTACATATGATCAAAATCAAAAATAAAGAAAAGTAGAAAGGATCGTCGAAATTGTGTAATAATATTTGATAATTACCAAATGCAATAAGTATGGAAAATCGTCGAAACTGGTTATAATAATTTCTACCACCAAAAATCGAATAACATCGATAATTCGTATAAAATAAATCTGTAGTTAAATCAGAACAGTTTGGTAATGTTTATGACATTATAAAATTGTTAAGTATGTCTGCAGGATTACAATCCAATATAAACGTAAATTTATAATATAATTTAAAAAAAAAAAAAAATATATAAATAATAATAAAAATTGAACTTTAATTTTGTAATTAATATACTGTATAGTATGCAGTCGTACACAAACGCACGAATATACAACGTCTAGTATCCAGGTGTGAGGACTACGAAACACAGCACAGAGAGAATAAAAAGAATAGGAAAAACTGTACACTACATTCTATCTCATTCTCTCTTAGTCTAAATCCCATAGATCTATATATGTTTGTCTCTTTCTCTATTCTTACTAACGCAGTCGTTCATTTTGTTTCATCGAGTTTGTTTGTTTTGTTTATAGCTACCTGTCGCTTTTTCGTTGCATCCATTTTCAAATCACCACTCCTATTCTAAAAAAGTTTTCACTTCAAAAATAAAAATAAAAATAAAAATAAAAATAAAAATAAATCGTTACAAAGTTATTACAGTCGGACAGGAACGACGATCAACCGCAGATTACCTAACATCAATAAATTCTTAACGAGTTTGAATTGTGAACTTTTGCGACACTCTCTCTTTCTCTCTCTCTCTCTCTCTTTACGACTAACTACTACCATAACTCGTTCAAGTATCGTTTCGTCTCGTTAGGAAATAAACTGCCAATGAAGTTGGACCCCACTGGTACAAACATAAGACGCAAAGTATAAGAACAGTGAAAGAAGGGTATGGGGAGAGGGAGAGGGGTAGAGAAAACGAGAAAAGCAGAGAAGAACTTGACGAGAGGAATACTTCGGAGTTAGTCGTACATCTAGACTAGTAAACTGACGTACTTAAGCTAAGTTCTATGCCAACTATAAAATTCACATCCAGAAATGTGTTTTATACTTATTTTCATTTATTTTTGTTGTCACTTTATCTTTCCTTTTTTTCATTTTCGTAGAAAACATATTCTTTTTATCCTTTCACTTCTCAGCACCACCTACTATTATACTTACTTTTTCTACTTCTTCTACTTCTTCACATCTTTTATCTCCATCTTTCTACTAGCAGCCATAGTTCTCGTTTCCTGCTTCAACACGATCTCAACTACTTCCAAAATTCTACTCAGTGGCACAAGTTCCATGCTACTTTAGAGGCTTTGCAAACGTCTTTTCAACGTCTTTTTTCCTCCTACCTACCCCCCATCTTTTCGTTTCTTTTTCTTTTTCTATTTTTTTTTCTCTCTTTATTTCTCTTACTTCTACTTCTACTAAAGGGAAGATTCTCGCGAAGCTTTGCACAACGAGTGCTTTTGCCATTTACAATCGAAATGTAAAATACGCGAGGGACAAAACTACGGCACGCGTACCTTTTACCCTTCACCCTTCGTAGGTTTCCAGCGTCGTTCTCACGACGACTCGAAGACTTAAAATTTCAGCCTCTCAGCCTTTTGGGATTTAAGAGATTTCAACGAGAACGGGACAAGGGACGTAACAACGATTCGATAACAGTGAAGAACGGTCGGGATTAACTAGGATAGACAGAGGGGTGGAAAAAGGGGAGGGGACGAGGTTAACCTCGTCGCGTGATCAAAACGATCCATTATACGATGAGAGAATATTTTTTTTTTTTTTTTTTTTTTGAAAAATTCCGAATCGCCGCTATTCCCTCTCTCTATTGTGTGTCGAGAAGAATATTGTTGTTATTTTTTGGAAAACAAGTTACATCGAACGAAATATGATGAAAAAGATTTACGGTCGAATGGGGGGATTTATCTCATATTATTCCAACCTTTTTATTTGATATTTTTCAACAAGATTATTTTTCTTGTTATATTCTTTTATTTTATTATTATTATTATTATTATTATTATTATTATTATTATTATTATTATTATTATTATTATTATTATTANGTTATATTCTTTTATTTTATTATTATTATTATTATTATTATTATTATTATTATTATTATTATTATTATTATTATTATTATTATTATTATTATTGCTGTTCATGTTCATGTCGTTGTTGTTGTAGTAACATCGTCTGAAGGAAATATGTTGTCTGGGAAATTGACGTTTCGTTGAAATTAAAAGGAGAAAAAATATAAAAAAATAAAATAAAAAAAAAGAAATTTAATTATATCCTAGCGTCTGTATAATATATTAAAATAAATATAAGCCGTAATAAAATTAGAAAAGAAAAGAAAAAAAATGTCGAACAGTTGGCCTGCGGACAAGAAGTATGGTATATTATATAAAGAGGAACGCAATTAGACGTTCTAACAAGGTTTCCTACCGTACATCAGCATTGTCCAGAGTTCTGAGGAAAAAATAAACCTCCTTTTGCTAGATAGAAGAATGAAAGAAAGAATGAAAAACGAGGGATACGCTATCGTGAGAATGAAAAATCGTTATCACCAGATGAAGGAACTTTAATTCACTGCTAGGTTTTATGGAACTGTCATGAACGATGTTTGTCATACGATAGAAGAGAGAGAGAGAGAGAGAGAGAGAGAGAGAGAGAGAGAAAGGGAGACTATTCCGAACACTTTCCTGTTTCCACCTTCGTAGTGCCGATGAATACACTCTGACTACGTCAATAAAGTCTATTTTAACTTGTAATCACAAAAACGGTCCAGTTAAATTAAACTTTGTTTATGAAACCGTAGCCCTCTTCTTCCCCCACCCAGATGTCCATATTTCGCATCGGCTAACTTTCCGTATTCAGGATTATATTATGATTCAGTGGTTTTTTTTTCTTTTCTTTTATTTGCCTTTCTTTTTTACCAAATATTATTACAAATAGCTTGTGTATATATACTGTGTACACAAAAGAAAAAAGAAGGAAGAAAGGGTACGTCATACATTACTGATCTCAATTACGAATAATAGATATATTTTAATTTGTTATTAAAAGGAATAAGAACACTTGTTTTAGATTGAAAGAACAATTATTCTTTATGTGAGAATAGAAAAATAATATTACAAAATCGAATAAATACGAATTTAAATCTTTTCATGGATAATAATCGAATAACGAGTTTATCTTTTATCGAAAATATAATAATGTTCTGACCAAAAGATTCTTCAATGAAAATTCCTGTGATCATTACTTATATGCTATGAAGTGGAGAATAAAGGATTAGATTAAGGTGTAAAATAAAACACGTGGTTGAGCCAAACAAAGAAACAATGCCTTTTTTATTGGCTCGTCAGGGAAANTGTAAGAAGTGGGGAGGCGAGAGGTGGGGGTGACTAGAGGGGCGCTTCGGTAGTTACTAGTAGTTGATCGATGCTCACCATGAGCATCGATCGAGACCTTTAATCGATGGAGGTGGATGCGCGCGAATTTTGAATACTGCTAATTACCGTATGATCCTTTTGGATCGTACAATAATATAATTATTAACAAAGAACACACGTTGTGAATTATAAAAATAAAAATCTGACATTAATAAAACAATCGAAATTAATTAATTCCTTTTCAGTCTTGTYTTCTATTCAATTCATTCTATTACCAATCTCAAATGATCAAATAATTCGACGAATTTGAGAGCAAAAAAATATAATTGAAAAAGAAAAAGTATATTATTTGATTCATGTAACAATTTACCGGTAAAAGGACAAACATCTGGTTACAGGTAATGTTTGAAAATGATTAAAAAGATTTGATACGATCAGACGCGACTTTCTAATATCAGGTGTCCCATCGATCACAGGTTTGCATCACGTAAGGGAAAATTTTTTCCCATGAAATAAGATGGAAAAGAGATGAAATGAAAAGGAGAGCATAGGGAATTGAGACGCATTGTAAAATTTATTATATAAAATGCTATTATACGAATAGAAAATATTTCTTAAAAGAATAATAAAAGTTGTTTGCTCTTTTAGATTGAAATTATTTACCTTAAAACAAACCCTGTCGCAAACCCTGACGTAACGTAACCATGATGTGTTGTTAAATTTATTATATAAAAGGCTATTATACGAATAGAAAATCTTTGTTAAAAGTGTAGATATAGTATTTTTGCACTTTTAGGTTGAAATTATTTACCTTGAAACCAGAAAGATTTGAGACGACACATACAAGTACAGCTTCTCGACCCACCGCGACTGTCACATTTGAAATCGACTTGTTAAAGGTTGGCAAATCTGAAACACAAATGACGTTGGTTGTCGTTTGATTAAACAATTTCAACGTTAACTTAACGTAATCAATAATGATATTATTATTTGATATAGGTTCTATCGATCATTTCTCGTATTTGCTAATTGAGATTATTAACGATTGTAATAGTCTTGTTTCATCATGTCATTCAAGTCTATCACGATATTACCAAGAGAGAGAGAGAGAGAGAGAGAGAGAGAGAGAGATGTCTCTTTGACATGAATTAGAATTGTACTTGTTATTGGAATTTAGGGAAATTAAACTCTGTATATATATCTATATGTATAATATAGCTTTTAACTGGTGCTTTGAATAACCTAATCGTTACATTAATAAGAGAAAATAGGATTGTACATATGCAATATTCACTAATTAATATACTTTATTATTATTAAATATAAATACACGTACCAATATATTATTTACTTCTCATCTTTTGTTGTGAAAATGGTAATCAACTACAGTTAATTAATAATAACAAGAAAACAACAAGAGTTATATATATAATATTGATCTCTCTCTCTCTCTCTCTTTAAAACTTTAAATAATAACATATACATTTTAGTCATGGTAATATCGTCCTAAAACGATTCACATGATGGATATCTCTAACTCGATTACGCATAATCTTATTCCTAACATGGTAAGAGGATAGGCCGAACAAATGCAGGGGTTGAGTATTGCGTCTGTATTGCGTAGGTAATACTCTCTGGCGCAGAATTTAGGTGGGGGTCTCTTGGTATGAGGGAGTGAGAGAGAGAGAGAGAGAGAGAGAGGGTTGAGCCCTGGTGTGCGCCAACAGATAAGCACTGATCCCAATTACACGTTGAGGCAAAGCGGTTCCCAAGCTGAGCGGATCACGGATTATTGACTCCGGCACGATTACCCGTACGGTGGTTGGTGGCAATACAATCGAAAGATCAATACATCTTCGACTTTTGCTACTTCCTCTATCTCTCTCTCTCTCTCTCTCTCTCTTTCTCTCTCTCTCTTACTCGAGAAGAAGAAGAAGAAGAAGAAGAAGAAGAAGAAGAAGAAGAAAAAACACACACGCAGGCAGGATTTTCCCTTGGATGATTCATCGTCAAAATAGGAGAGACAGAAAGGCTTCCTTTTCGATTGATTAACAAAACCGCGAGAACTATTTCTCTCAGCCTACCCCCTCCTTCTCTTCCACCATCCCCTATCACACTTTGACGCATTATTTATCCCCGATGATAGGAATTGTCGATGATTGAAAGGATATCAGGTGATCAACGCGAGTCAATTACTCGGCTCGCTGTCTCGTGAAAACGATCCTTTCATTGATTCACAACAATCGGATAAATTTGAAAACCACTGGGTGGAAAACGACGAATTTCCTCTCAGGGATTGTACAACCGCATCGTATCGCGAGCTATAGAGAAAAAGAGATAGAGATAGTGTGTGCTTGTGAGTGTATATGGGTATGAAAGAAAAAAGATTCACTTCGTTTCATGCCAATACCTATCTTAAAGTATCGATCATGAACGTTTTGGCAGAGTTGGCACGTATCGTACGTATATATCTAGTCGTTCCTTTCATTCTTATTATTGACGATTACTAAAACTCCTCCGGCCTTTATATATTATATATATATAAGAGTTCCTTTTATAGATAAGAGTTCATTTAACGATCGATAAAATCGGCAATTCGAGTAGTCGTTGGTACTACTCGAGTAAAAGAGTATTGCGAGAATAATTGTAAAACTCGTAAACACGAATTTCGATGAGAGAAAGTTTTCAAGCGTATTGTCGTGAGAAGCACTAATTAATGTTCTACAATTCGTCGATGTTTCTCTTTCTCTCTTTATTTTCATAAATTTCTATCGAGTACCGCAATTAAAAATCCTCCAATGAAATTCTATATATTTTAAAAGAAATAAAAAAAAAAATATCGAACTCTCGGTGGTTGGTTCTCTTGATATTATTTTCTATATAAACCTTTGCTCGAAGGATGAGCAAAATAAAAATATATATATACACTTACGAATATATTCAACATATTGTCGGAAAGAATATTATATATGTATATATAAAAGATATTTTCTCGAACAAAATCGCTATGAAATTTGAGCTTGCGAAGAGAAGAAGATATGGTCATAAAAATATTTTCAGTTTGAATTGACAGCTGCTACGCTTGTATTGGTTTCGATATTGAGTTATTTGTTAGCGAGTAAGAAACAAAACAAAAAATATATATTCAAACGTGTGAAATCAGTAATTTCAAATATTCAATCAAAGATGATTACGCGTGATAATATTGATGAATTCTACACATTTTTATCCTAAATAATTTACTCTAATTCATTCCGTGTATTCGACTTAAAAATATTAATTAAAAAATAGATAAAAAAAATTAATATGAACTCGAACGCAAAGTATGATTATGATAAAGAAAAAATTTTCATTGTAGTAATACAATTTATTTTTCAACAAAGATAAGGATGTATTTAACTTCGCGTATACATTTCATAGAGTATACAAGAATATTATACCGTGTTACTCGTTTTCACGTTTCTCAGTTTAACGGGTTAACATTTCTTCTTGAAAGAGAGAGTACAGACACAAGTTAGTTTTCCCTCTAACAGAAATAAGCACAGGGTGTCGTTGTTTCCACGCAATGTCGAGAAGTTAAGGATAGACAATGGAAAAGTTATATTCGAATAGGTATTATTACTCGACGTTAAGCAATGCAAATTTGACCGTATGCGTACATATATACATGTGTGCAATAGTAGTAATATTAGTAGTAATATTGGAGTCTAATACTGACTAAAATATCATGGGGAAACTATTATCCTAGCATTGTATTTGCTAAATAAAGAAAAGAAAAGAAAAAACAACAAGATTTTGGCATTGAAATTGAAAGTAAATTAACTATCAAATATTCATGCTATTATAAATGAAAGATAAAACGAAACAACTATATAGATTAAAAAAGATTGATTGTGTTCTTTAGATCGTACGAACTAATAACTATAGATAGGTAAACAGTTCGTTTGATACGTACAAAAGGAATATCATCAACCATTATTGATAATGAACATGCAAATGCTTTAGAAACTGTGCCAAGTCCAATTCTATTTCTTCTCTATCTCATTCTGCAATAAGTGTTCGTTGAACTCTCTCTCTATCTCTCTTTGGGTATTATTTTGATCCTCATTGAAAGTTATTCCGGTATAACGTTTAATACGATAGAATAAAATTCATTTAAAATACACAAATTTAATCGTTCTTACGATAGATCGAATTAATATCAATATCAAATACTGCCACGAATACTGGTGCTTTTTTTGGTTCAATACAATACACGTTTCACAATACCACGATCCGAAGGAAGAATGCATAGTTTGACTTGGAAAACGTAGCAACCTCAATCCTTGGAAAATCTATTCGGCAAGAGGTAGTATATATGTTTACATCAAACATGATGAAAACTGACGTTGAATAAACAAGTTCGTCTTCTAGGGGCTATAGATGATGATAAAACGATGAATAGAATAAAGTTGTATAACAATAAAAAAAAAAGGAACTTTAGAAAAAAACGTTCGATGGGAGCTTTTAAATTCTCAAGTTTCTAACTTATTGAAACAATCGAACACATGGTCATTTGTGATATAATATTTTTGTCGTATCCATTGAGGGGGTGCGAATAGACAAAAAAATTGCAACAACAAAAAATATAAAAAATAGAGTAGATAAAGAAAGAATGGAAGAATAAAAGAGGGGGAAAGAACGAAAGAGATAGAGAGATAGAGAGAGAGAAAAATAGATTCGAAACAGCACAAGTGATCGCGCAAACTCTTCCCGATGATTAATCGTCGCCGAACAGGAAATAGGATTATTGTGTACTGACAACAATAAATGATGTACGCACAATCACTCTAGCCCACCCTACACTTTCTCCTCTCTCTCACACATCTCTCACAAACTCGATTTCTCGATACGAACATTTCCATCACTAGCAGCATCGCCGCCACCACCACCACCAACCACCACCATCGTCTACAATCTCACGGAAATTCATGCTCTCTCTTTCCTCCCCCTCCTCACCCTCATCACTTTTTCATTCTCTTTTCTCTTATTCTTTCTCTCTATCTCTCTCTTTCTTTTATGCACACATACATAGTCTTTCTCCATTGTATACAACCGAGGACTCATTGTTTTACGACTGGGTCTACCGTTCAGCATCGAAAACGAGCTTTGTCATCGACTGGCAAAAGGAGGTTCTTTCTCTCTTCAGTAAAACCCGGAAAAAGGGATTTCCCGAAAGTCCCTGAGGCGCATCGGACGACCATCGGAAAAGTTTCGTCTTACCTTGTCACACTAACCCTTTACGAACTTACAAAACTTTCAACGAAAATGTAGACTCGACGAGAGAAGAGTTATGATACATAGCTGACTATAATAATGTTTCTAAGGATCGTTCTACGGTGAATTTCTGTGATATCGGGGGTTCGTTTTCGTGATATCGTTATTATCCTCGAAAAAAAAAAACAAGTTAAAAAGCAAATTAAATTGCAAATAATTTTAATAATAATGATTTTTAATTGAATATTATACGAAATTTATAAACGAGGTCATGAAGTCAAACAAAATAATATCAATTAATTTGTATTTTTATTCTCTCGTGATAATAATAATTAAATTAAAAAATTAATTAATTTTAGATTACTATTTTGGTAGAAAAATATTGACAAACGAAATAAGAGAGAATATAATTATTAATATTATAATATAATTTCAAATATAATAAATAAAAAAATTATAAAATATAATTTTATAATTAAATATATATATATATATTATAATATTATAATATTATAATAATATTTATTATATTATATTATAATATAATAAAATTTTCCATGAAAATTTGATGAAAGATTTTGTATTAAAAATATATAAAATAAGATGTATAGACTCTTTTTGTAAAGTTTCCGTCTGTTTTTCGTCAAGTACCGGTAGTACTACTATATAGCTTTTGTAGGAAACTCAGCTTGTACGTGTCTCTTCGACTTCCGGTGAGCGTAAAGTGGCCTCTGGCAGCGTGGTAGCCTCGGTGCTATCGGCACTATACCTAGAGCTTCCTCTTACTCTCGAGTACTCGGCAATCTCGAGAGAAGCGTGATAATTTGATTGCCTAATGGTAAAAGCAAACAAGAGGTAAGACAAACGGCCTTTGCCACAGGGGGCATTCGAATAGTTACGTGCATAAAGGGCAAACATGGCTGGTCGGTTGAGTTCAGAGAAAGGGAGAAGGTCTATAGATGTAACGAAGCTGCACCTAGGCAAACCCAACAACAGTTGTTTCCATCTCTTCTTCATCATCATCATCTTCTTCTTCTTCTTCTACCTTTATTCTTCCAATCTCTGCATACACACCTAATGTAAATTATTACATTGCAAATCGATTACCAAATTAATAATTAAATATGAATTTCAATTCATCTGCCACACCAAGGAATAGTTTCCTATTGAGAATTAGTTATAAATTTAAGATAATATCGATTGAATTTATTTTTATTAATGAAATTAAATATATATGTTTTTTTAAATTAAAAGAACAGTTAAAATTTAACGAATATTATTTCAAAATATAAATATAAATAATTTTATAGATTTTTCTGCAAACCCTGTGACGTCAAATGTCCCTTTTTATTTTATAATAATAATAATTTCAGTGACGAATTTGTCGTTAAAACTTTGTAAATTACTGCGATATTTTAATCGGTAATTGAAAAGTTTCAAAGATGCATTTGATAACAGAATTCGGGTAGCAACTCGATAACTAAAGCACATTATCCTAGTAATAAACGATTTCGATGTTCGAACATACTAAAGCATAGGATATATCGCGATACACTCGAATAATTTTGTGCTCGTAGGGTGGATGGATACCACTGTCGCTAGTGGTTTCTGGGTGAGCTTGCAACCCTGACAATGCACCTGCACTTTCCTACGATTCGTGAGAGTTCATATACTACACGTATAGTACACATACACGCGTATAATATATGCAGAAAAACCTTTTTTTGTTTTTTATCCCTTTATCCTGCAAAATGATTACCTCCAAAAATACTTTCATATTTTTAAAACACATAATAATAATTAGTAATAAATTTTTATTATTATTTTACAATGTAATATATATCGAAATTATTTAAAATACCATCGAGTTAAATCAAATAGAAATTTATATTTTATTGTAACATCGTTTTGCAACATACAAAATGACGTTACACGTGTTTTCTTAATATATTAATCCTAGGTAATAAAATAAGCTAAGGTTTTATTTCTCAGTAGAAACTTTTCGTCAGCTGTTTGAAGAATAAAGGCAAAAGTTCCGGGCACAGTTACCGGACCGCTTTATTTCTCTTTTCATTTCAAAAACTAAGAAGTTACTTCCAAATTTAAAGCTCGATGAATGTCGGAAGCCCCGTGCTAACCAATTA
>NW_015149043.1:48222-83261 GCF_001465965.1 Polistes dominula | reverse complement strand
TATATATATATATACCTCAAAGAGGTGGCCAAGGCTCGTCGCGTTAAAATCTTACGGTAAAAACTTTTTTTTAACTTATAAAAATATCTCTTTACCGATTTTCCTCCAGCCCCACCCTCCACCTGGGTCTACGTAAATACGGCACAATCCAAATATAATTTATGGTAGTTTGCGTTGAATGTGCAACGAGTAAATAAGTAAATAAGTAAGTGATGAAAACAAAGAAGTAATAAATTTACATAATTCATGTTTAATATTATATTAACTTTGTAATATTTAATTAATATTAAATAATACATGTATTATAAACGTATGTGCTTACAAATTTCAAATATCAATAGTATGTGTGTAGAGTTTACTTTTGATCAATTGTTTTTAGTATAAAATTACGATCATTTTAAGAAATTAAATAACATAAGAAATAAAAGTAATTATAATTTTGGATAGAACGCGTTAAACGAAAATTTTCAACTAAAATTACCCATTGTCGCGAGCAAGTACACATCAAGATAATATCTGAATTGAAATTAATTATCCCTAGGAACCGCCGGCACAGGATCAGAGGGGATACAAGGCAAGCACAGGAAGATAGGCGGTAACGAAACGTAAACACGATCGTAGGTTATTAGCATGACGCGTGAACCTCCGGTAAAGACCAATTTGCAGATCGGTGTTGAACGTTATATCGTCACAAACAGAGCATTAAATTTCATACGATTGATTCCCCAATACGGTTTATACAACGCTTTCCTATATTCTATTCAACATTGTGAATATTTCAACGATAGTATTCTTTTATACACACTCTCTTTCTCTTATTTTTTATTATAAACTATCAACGTTGAATTTATATTTTATTATATGAATAACATTTCATTGATATATTCGTAACATTTTTTCATTATTCTTTCCATTTTTATTTATTTATTTTTTATATATTTATGTTCACATACAAATGTTCAGCTATTTTTTTATTTTTTTTCATTGAATCGTTGCTGATCAATTTGTGGGTATACACGAGATATAATTTAAAAGCTCATTGAATTTTGTGTCTATTGAAAAAAAATGATTTCAACTATAGAAAGAGCCTTCACTATACGATGGGTACTCTAAAAAATAAAAAAAAATATAAAAAAAGCTTGGAAGCTTTTTGAAAAGCATCAGCTCTTTCATTCCCGTTCTTTTCTTTTCTTTATTCACGATTTTATCGTTTAGAATTCTACTCAGCACGCACAATTAAATTCAGAAGCATAAAATATCGTAAGACGGAAAAACTTTTCTTTTAATGACATCTCCAACAATGTTATATTTTTTTCTTCTGCCCCCCCCTTCCTCCCACCCTTCCTAGTAACGCGTGAATTTAAACGAGCTAGTAAATAATTTATTACTTTTTTACTTGAGAAAAAAAAAAGTAGAAGTAGAACGTTTGATGTAAGCAAAGTATAAATCCGTATATTTATTTGCAATGATTAATATTGTTCCCAAAGCATATGTTTGATTTATAAAAATTATATACGAGCATTCAATTGTGCCCATGATTATGAAAGAGGTCTAAGTCATGTATCTTTTGTTTCGAGATATTTAAAGATTTCTATTTGAACATTATGTGAATTCTATGTAATATTGAAAAAACAAACATTATCTAACGACTCATTTTTGACAATATAGTGAAAATTACATTGAATTTATTTAGTTTAAAATAATGTGCGTAATAAGTAATAAACTCTTTTTTTTTTTAATGTTGACTTAGATCACTTTCATAATTATGGGCACAATTATTCTTCTGTTTTTTTTTCTTTGAGTGATTTTAAATGTTTAAAATATGACAATTATTTTGAAACAATTTTTATCAAATAATTAAAATAAAATAATAAAACTTTTTTACCAAATAATTAAAAAAAAAAAAAAAAAGAAAACGTAAAAACCAACTTATCTCATTTAATAAAATACAAACATAGAAATTCATAATTAACAACAAATAAATATAATAATGAATCATTATTTAAAATGCATTACTACTACACATTCGACATTTACACTCGTTTCCACTTGTATTCTTCTTTTTTTTTCTCTATTAAACGAAAGGTCCCCTCTTGTTAATGAATCTCTTGAACTAAAAGAAAAGCCCATAACTTTCCCTTAAAAAAAAAAAAAAATAAAAAGAAGAAAAGAACGCGCGTTATCGTTGGGAGTATTTATAAAAGGGAAGAACGGTGTAATCTCGACAGGTAAAAAAAAAAGGAGACAAAAAAAATTAAAAGTGAGCAAATAAAGTGCGAGAATTGAGGAAGGGCAAGGGGAAAGGGAAAGGAGAAGGGGAAGGGAAAACGGTTTAAGAAAACTAAGATAGCAAGGTAGTTTGCGTAACGTGAAGTGGGAGATAATTAAACGAGTGAGTCGAATCAAATTTATTTACCTACACCCCTCGCTTGCTTGCTCGCTCGCGAGCGAATGGCATTCGCGTTAAAACACTTAAGTGAGCTTCAGTTAATAAAGAATAAGTGGATATCCATTGCGCGAATAGATTGAATACAGAAGAAGAAGAAGAAGAAGTAGAAGTAGAAGCAGTAGAAGAAGAAGGTGGAGGAATCCGATTAAATTGCGAACGTCTTTCCTTTTTTTTTTTTTTTCTTACTTTTTAACTTTACTTATTCGATAAAAACAATTCAGCTCGATTGCGTTCGATGTTCGATTTAACCCTGAAAGACTCTGCATTCGTCAAAAAAATATCACAATTTTTTTCCCCCTTTTGTAATCAGATTTTTTCGACTAATTACGAATTTAACATTTCCTTATTACATGTTTTACTTTTTATTTTATTTTAATGTATAACATATATTGTAGTAGTCATTATAATATATTTCAACTCGAATATATTTATAATTCTAGCAACTTTCAACATTCAAACAGTTAGTAGTTAAACTTCGTTCGCATTAACCACGACAAATTAATTCTTGTATTAATTAAGCAGTTTCATTTCGTGAACTAATTGCTATAGAGATTATTTTTGTTTTCTTTTTTAATTTCCCTACTTTATAAAATGTCCACATTTTATAATTTTGTCAGTATTTTCTTTTTTTTTTTTATAATAATATTTGAAACGTTTATGCATTTTGAAACTGTGTATTCGAATCAAATCAAGTTTGAATCATCGGTTAAATGATTAGTGCATTGCACTATACAAAATTTAAAACAATTTTTATTATATATTTAACTTTTTCGCCCTTTAATGTTTTATTGATCCAATAAAACAAAAATTTGAAAAAAATATATATATATTTTTAGCATATATCGTTTTACGTGTTTTTTTTTTCTTTTACGATGTTTGAATTTTTTATCTCTCATACATAAATTTTGATGAATGTTTTAATTTGTAAAATGGCTACTACATTTCGAAACCAAAAATATCATCATGCTGATTCATTTCACATCCTACTCTTATTTGCATAAAACAATATCTATTTTAAATAGATGAAAATTGAACGAGAAAAAGAAAAAAGGCTAAGATAGATTATTATCATTTTTTTTTGTCTATGAAACAACCAATATATATTCTCCGATGTCGTAATAACAATAAGTAAATTTGATCATTATTCTGTTAAAGAATAAAATCTGATACTTTCCATAGGACAAAGAATACAAAGTCTACTTCTTTCTCTTTTTTTTTTTTTTGGTATCTTCATTTTATTATAAGACGAGACCCTGTTTAATGTCAAGACCGGAATCAATTAATTCGTCTAGCTGTCTATCATTTTCAGTGATCCTAGCGTAATCCACGTACAAAGGAGTCAAATTTCCTCGGCCTTCCTATTAGTTATACGCATGTCAAGCACGTTACATGCCGTGCTTCCGATCTTGATGCGACAGCTAATCTATTTACTCAATATATTGCATCTCGCATCTGCAGTCGCCATAGTAATTATTCTTAACATTATTATTTTTTTTATCTCGTTACTAGATACACAATTAATTTCTATACAATTTTCATTTTTAAATGATCTTTTAATGATTATATTTCTTTTTGAAGTAAAAATGTGTGATTACATTTGTATGATCTGCACACATGTTTTTTTTTACAGATAGTTTATTTTCCTTACTTCACATGTAGACGATAAAATTAATATTTAGTTCTTCATTTATTTTATTTCCTATTTGAATACGCTATCGATCTTAGTGAAAAGAAACTCCACTCGGAGATTGGGGGGAAACGATATTCCGTTGTTTAAAAAAACGAAGTTCCTTTATACATGATTTCACTACGATCTTTATCAAAAACAAAAGCTGTACTTATCGGTTGACTATGGGGAGAGGATCCTTTTGCTATTGGTCGATAATATTCATAATCTCCTTCCCTCTCCAAAGGGGTGTTACTCTTTTATGATATAAATATGTGAAAGAAAGTAAGAAATCAAGTTCCTTAGTCTATCAGTTCTTAATCTGTATCAGTCTGCATATCCGTCTGTATTAGTCCTTAGTTCTCAGTTCAATAATTATACTTTCAGTCTGTTATATTCGTCCTGCGTATTTTATCAGTCAGTTTATCAATTTATTAGTCAGTCAGTCCGTCTTATATTCATAACTTTTTTTGTATTCTGTATTTTTGTAACCTCTTGTAAATCTTTTGTAAATACTGCTCAACATCACATCATTATAATTTAATAAAATGTCATATATTTCATCATCAGTTATTACTATATTTCTCTTTGTCTGAACCCCACACACAAAGAACTTTCTAACAAAATGTTAAATGTGGAATACCTTTTGGTGGTTTAATATATCTACCCCCATAACCAGAAGGAAACATCTTCATGAAGGAAGCGTCTAGATTTCGTGTATTGCTCGTAATATTCGACCCAGCTGTGCCAGGAAACGTCGAATACATGTTACCTAATGATACTATCAAACCTCGTATGGTGTGAGGAGGGTGTCCGAAGTGGGTTATCCAAAGTGGCTCGTTAGAGAACTCCGATCCTCTTTAAACGAACCCATTGTCTTTGAGCAGCGATATATAGTTGATAACTGATCACTAAACTACAAGTAATAAATATCTATGTATTCGTGTGTTCGTGTTAATCAATAAAATTAAGAAACTTACTCCTACAAATGTATATGAAATAACTAGGTGTTTTTATAGGAAAGCATATATATATATATATATATATATATATAAAGAATATTTTATTATACATTCAAGCTAGGCAAATTTAAAAAATAATTAAAATAATAAACAATGAAATTAAAATTAATATTTGAAAATTTTAAATATAATTAAATATAATTAAATATAAATTTAAAATATAGGAAAATTATTTTTCCATTTGGTAATGTAACACAGAGTATATATATATAATGAATCGTTAATAACATTCCCTTAAAAATAAATAAATGTTTTAAATGAAACATGATATTGTTTTATTAAATTGTTTTAATTAACGTAACCATTCATTCAACGCACGCGTTAGTTTTATATACCTTCGTAATGACCGATAAATCAATTATGGAATTACCGGATTATTCCCATCGAATTGGTGTGGCTACCAACAAGCGTGCATTTTCACGAGTGTTAATACCTTTTGATATTTGCACGGACATAAATTGTTAATAGCACACGTGAAATATTTACCATATTTACCATAAACCTTTTCTCAATGTTCATGCGAGTGCAGAGATAGTCGAAAGTCGTTTCAAATCTACAATCAAAATAATCATACAGTACGATACTTTGAATCATTTTAAACCATTAATATGATTATTAATGTTTGTTAAATATTTTATAAAATCCTAATAACTGAATTTATATTTATGATAATTAAATTGTCTTCTCATTCCAAGTATTTAGAAAATAGTATCCGTTAATGGTAATATGCGTAAATAATAAGTTTAAAAGAACGTTTTACTTTAGGATTACGTAAAAATTGCATCTATAAATAAACCGTAGTAATATTTAAATCGATATAATCTTGAACAACAAAGGATGCGTTCAAGTAAACGACAATCAAATATATGATTCTGAATAGCTTTTCTTTAGTGAAAAATCGTAGAATGAAAATAAATCAACGAAATAGTTTTAATATTTAATATATAACCACATTCGTAGTGACAATTTAATACTTTTAAAAAAAATGGTATTGTTAACAAACCATGACATAAGATATATTAGTTATAAAGTTTATTTGAAAATGTAAATTCTCAGGAATAATAACGGAACAGCTGCGAAGGAAATCATATTTTTCTTCTTGTTTTTTTTTTTTTTTTAACAATTAGAATAGTACCAATAAAATATACGATGTATTATAAATTAAACAAAGTAATAAGACAAATAATATTATAAAGGTAGAAGAGGTAAAAGAATTTACGAGGTATTCGTTACCATAGTAAATGTCTCAGAATGTGTTATGGAAGTATCAAGGAATCCTTAAGTAAAGTCGGAATAACTCTTTAGTAAAGAGAAACGGGGTAACCTGTCGTTATCATTTAGATGCTGAACATTCTGACGTAGCATCGAATTTACGAGTCCGCTTTTAAGCTCACCACCATCGGCATCACCCACCTCCACAGGCTGTGTTGAAGAGCACAAATTATGCAAGTAATAACAATGACAATAGCCTCATTTGCATATCAAACTATGACGGAGATTTTGTTCGCCATTAGCCACATCACCAAATTCTTGACAAAATCAACTCACGTCGAGAATGCTTTTACTTCCGAAATTGAGCCATCACTTAGAAACAACCCATACAATAATTTTCATTCATCAACGAGCTATAATATAAATGGTATAATAAGTTAAATTATTAATTGATTAATTAAACTGAATCGTGTAATTAAGACAATTACATTAATTTTTCAAATAATTAATTGATATTACGTGTACCTATAACAATATATAATACTCGTATCATTTAAAAAACGCAATTTTTAAATATACCAAGTACAATTTGATTATTCCATCTTAATCAACCTGGAAAAAGAGGAAAGATAAAGAGAAATTTTTGTAAAACGTTCTAAAAGTAAATCCCCCTCCTCAACCCCCATATAGATAGACCGATATTAGTATTCTACATGGAACTTTTATAATGGGACATTTTATTAATCTACCAATGTACTTATATTATATCTAACAGTCGAGATATTCCTATGCGCCGGACTCGAGGATTATATCGTAAGCTCCTTTAAGAACGCAATCTACGTAGAAGGACGACGACGAGGAGGAGGACGATACCCTGGGAATTCTTGATATTAAGTTCCATAGATTGTGGATTTGACATACTGACTGAGAATTTTCGCCTTAGAATGGAATGGTGGAGGTTGAGAAAGAGAAGGGCGTATCCTTCTAACGATGAAGGGAACAGTGCGAGATATTACTCGTATATATCGTGCCCATTGCTATCCATATACCATAAACGACCCATCCTATCTCTCTCTACTACGTTTTGGGGACAATGGTTCCTAAACCGATATCAATTACTCGAGGTGATAACCCTCCTCTCTCATCTATACGTCATTACTATTCTTGTGAGTGTCCACCAATTCGTGTGGACCATCTTCTAAACATTCCTAATCACATATTTAATAAATATTATTTTTTAATAACTATTCTATCAGAAAAATTCAAAATAATATGGAATACAAAAGGATAGATATTATTAATATATAATTGAAAAAAAAAATATATATATATATATGTAGGGAAATCAATCGTTTTGCATCCGGCTAAGGATATCTAATCTCCCCGTGTTGCCGACACTACTTGAGATATAAAAGATATTCTTTATTTCCACAAGTTATTGTTTATTACAATTACAATATAATAACGCTTCGCAACCTCTCACACTCACTCAGACCTCACAGAATCACTACTAACTCGCTATTGTTTCACTATTCACTCGCTATTCACGCTCGTATCGAATCGCTCGCTCCCGTCGCTCGGTTCTCTCCACGCTCCTCCCGAAAAAACGCGCCTTACGCGTGACCGTCCTCTCCTTATGAGGTTTCTCCCCCACCCTGCATCCCMGAGGGACAAAACATTTTCGAATCGTTCTCGAATTTTCCCAACGTCCAGCTCGGTCCAATAAACAAATCACTGATATCGCTAGAGAACCTTCTAGCTCACACCGACTTACACAGACAACTTCTTCACTTACAAAATCAGTCGAAACTTCGTCTTTCTTTATTTCGATAGTCTTTGGTTGCCTGCCTACTTATCTGTGTTTACTCTTTGATATTCAACACTCCCCCACATATATATAATATGTCATTCGTATGTATCAATGATTTGAATAAATATAAAAGGTTATTATTAATTCGATTCGCCATACATATATTACCTAAATCATGCGTATAATTTGAACAAAGGATGTACGTAGGATACAGAGAGAAATTGATATTTGCGTGGAACGTATTAATCTGTTCTCTCTTATTTTAACGATGAGACAATAATATGTGTGTATAAATGTATGTGCAAGCCAATGTTTAAAGCTTTCTAAATTTACCATGACATTATTTGCGTTTGAAATTATTCCAGAACGTCAAAACGTGTGTATACACACACACACATACACACAGATATATGAAATATATTTATTAATGTTTCAAGCGTTTATTATATTGTCTTATTCCTCGTAGATTATAACTCAACATATTATTACATATATTAAAATGGTTATTATAAATACCACTGATCTATATACAAAAATAAAATGAAATATCGAGTAACTTTTGTGTGTACTACAAATCTCTGATAAACTTCCTAACTTTTTTGTTATGGCCGAAATTCCTCAATTAAGAGTCCTCTGGCAATTTGTTTATGCTATGAAGTGGAGAATAAAGGGTTAGGTTAAGGTGTAAAATAAAACACGTGGTTGAGCCAACCAAAGAAACAATGCCTTTTTTATTGGCTCGTCAGGGAAAAGCCTTGCGGCATAAAAACCCTGGATGNTCATTTTTTTTTTTTACAGGAAAAAAGCAAAGAAGCGGAACGCATTTACGAGAGAGAGAGAGAGAGAGAGAGAGAGAGAGAGAGAGAGAGAGAGATAGGGAGAGGGAGGGAGGACTCCGTGTTCGTCCATCTGCCGCATCTTTCCAGTCTGCGAAAATCATGGGAAAGCTTTGAAATGAGAACTCCTCTATACCAAAATTTCAAATCGATCGAAAGTAATATCTCTCGTGTGCTGATCAAGTTAAGTCATGGCTATAACACGATTTGCGTTTCGTTCCAGACACATTGGGAACACGCGTCACGTCACAGATGACGAAAAGTCCCCATAGCATTTTTTAGTAATTAAGTCTCTTCCTACCATTTGAATTTTAAATAAACCTAGAACAAGAATGCATCCACGCGTGACGAGAAAGCAAATCTTTATTTTCATCGAATATGTATGGTTAATTATATTTAAAAGTATTACAAATCTTATTGAATATATTTAAATAATTGATAATTATTTTAGAAATTTAAGAAATAATATAAATATCTTGTTTTATTCTAAGAATTAAATGTTGATTTTTGAAAATTCGTGTCATTCACTTGTTAACCTGACAGTTGTATTTTTCTATGATTTTTCAATGAAACCTTTCAATTTGTCATTTTGTTCGAAAAATGTTAAAAATAGCAATTCTTTTCTATACGCGTATACCAAATCATACAATTTTCCATTTACTAAACTGTCCCGTTTATCGACAGCTTCGTAAAAACAGATCGACAGTTAAAACAATGAAACAATAACCAATTCACAGTAACTTGAACAAGTATAATCATTTAAATTTGATGAACGAGTATCATTGGTTCATCAATCATTTATGCTTTTAGAAGACCATCGATAATAGACGTTCTATATTGTTGATTAATACATTACTCTTTATTATATATTTTAATTTACCTATTTTGCATTATAATATTTATCAATATTCTCTTTTTTGATTAATGTGATTAAATTTTTTTAGAAACTTTTTCATTATACTAAAAAAAATTTCTTTCTAAAACAAATTAAAAAGCGTGAACCAGTGAAGATGATGAAAATTCGAGATTAATTCCAAGATTAGTATAATTTCCCCAAATGTACTTTACCAATAGAAGCTTGAAAATGCTGATTAAAGGACTCGAAGCGAGACAAATTGAGATGTCAAAGGTGTGAGCAAATATATCTGTCAAAGGTTGCAATATTCATAACTCGTGTTCATTACGACGTATGTTCTAATTTGAACGTAGCCAAGCATTGGATAAATACTGTAAATAGAATTAAAAGATTATTCCTACGTTGTAATGTAAACTTGGTCCGAAAAATATAAGATGATGTGGGGTTCAGACAGAGAGCAATAATAATAACAAATTGATGATGAACTGAAATATATATGTGTGTGTGTGTGCGATARTTAATTAAGGCCAGCGATACATGTAAACGCCTAAATTTTGACAGTTTTTCAGAGGCTTGTTTACAATGGAAGGAATAAATACATCGTTTTGAAACTCAGCATGTTTATTCATTACATATTAAAATATAAGAATCTGATTTTTTTTTTTTTTAATTACAATGCCCGCCGTAGTAACTTATCTCCTGAGGCCCTCGCGGTATAACGCATTAATCATGGTGATTTTTAGCTTTAGTTACAGCAATCTAAAATTTAAAAAAAAGGTCAGAGCGTGTTCATAAAACATGTATTTTCTAGTTGAACTAAGGAAAAACTAAAAAGTCAAAAAATCGTAAATTGGCACGACTCCGACAAAAAAATCTGATTTTTGACCCTTTTTTTAACGGTTTTTTGGGTCAAAAATGGCAATTTTTGAAAATTTTTGTGGCATTTTTAAAGTTCAACTAGAAGCTAATACTATAAAGTAAATGTGTGCTAAATTTCATAAGAATCGGTTGGAACCTTTTTGAGTTATCTTTTACCACAGTTTGAAAAAAGTCATTTCGAAAAAAACGCGTTCAAAGTTTAGCATTCGCGTCTAGCGCCGAGTTGAAGCGGAGCACTTAAATGAATTTTTAATCGATAAATAATGCGAATTTCATTCTAAAAATTTACAGGCATATTTTCAAGATGGTAAACTAACTATTTATGAAAATAGAAAAAAAGATTCGATTTTTTTTTTATTTTACATGTATCGCCGGCCTTAATTAATTATGATGTCAAGCAGTATTTACATAAGTTTACACACAGTGGCGTGGTTACAGAAATACAGAATACAAAAGAGTTACAGATATAACACACAGACAGATACAGACTAAGCACTAAAGACTGACTAAGGACTGACTAACTGAGGACACTTTCTTAGTTCTTTCCACATATTTATATCAGAAATGAGCTACACCCCTTTGGAGAGGGAAGGAGATTATGAATCTTATTGATCAATAGCATAAGGATCCACCCCATAGTCCACCAATGGGTACAGCCTATGGTTTTTGGTAGTGGAAACTATGCAGAAAGAAACTTGATCTAGAATATCAGAATATCTGAAACTTCTCAAAGGTCCCGACACTGCACAAAGGGTTTTCATCCCACCAATATATCTCGATAATTCTTAGGTTTGTTTATGGTTTTATGGCCCTCCTAACCTTTTCTTTTAGTCTCTGAATAGAGTTTTCCTTTCCAGAAAATAAAATATAAAGAAAAGAACTGAATAATAGTTTTTCGTCTACAAAGAAAAAATAATCTAAGAACAAATATAATTTTTAAAATGAATTCTATACGAAAATATGGATTATGTATCGAAGAAAAAGAAATAATGAAATTTTTTTAATTCAAAGTTCATAACTTAACGATAATTATTGTTAAGGGTGTTAAAATCATTCAAAATCTCTTTAGAAACATTTTAACTTAAACGACAAAGCAATTACGACTCGACAAATATAACGTAGAAAGGAGAAAGTACAAGTTTCTTTTGTTCCAGACTCAATTGCTTTTATAGCTTTCTCTCCTACGTGTACACATAATATACACATACATACACAGAAAGACAACTTAAAAATATATATATATATATATATATATATATATATATATATATATACACACACATATATATAACCTAAATAAAACTTTACTCGCAACAATATACACTTAAAATCTTAGTAAACGAAGTCTCTGTATCATAGTGAAGTCGTAAGAAAACTCGGCGAAGCAAGCCCGCATTGTACAAGCACACTGTCGTAATCTTCTCTGGAAAGAGGAGAGGCAAAAGAGAAAGAGAGAGAGAGAGACAGAAGGAGGATTAAGAAAACGACGTTTCCGTAAGTGGATAATGGACTGGAGTACGTGGTATTTTAGTGGGTGTGGGTGGGTTGGAAAGAAGAGTACCTTGAAATAAAAATTTCTCTTTTTCTGATATATTTGCCCTTTTTTTAAAAAAGAAAGTACTAAAATTTAAAAGCAAATCGAAACAAATAATATTATATAATATTGGTGTACTATTTTTTGACGAATCAGAAGAAAATAATATTCTTTTTATCTTCTCGAATGATATTTACCCTAGTTCAATATATATATAGTGTCCTGTTTCCAATAGTCATTTCTTTTCTTTTTTTTTTCTATTTCTTTTTCTTTTTTTGAGAGAGAGAGAGAGAGAGAGAGAGAGAGAGAGAGATGATTTTCGAAGAAGAAAAATACACTGGTCCAAGGATGACCGACACGAAATACGACGTGATCCATCTTCTACCATCGCGTTGAAGTGCACTTAGGTACACTAGATAGAGTATTATGTACACTCCATATGCAGTTACTTTGTCCTACCCGTCTCGTAATATTCTCTATGAAAAACTGAACAAGGTAAAAACCTGGAGATACTTTTCGTTACCTCACCGTGTCATCATTACAAGGTTAAGTATCTTCTTCTTCTCGTTAGTTACAGTATAATATCGCAAAACAACAAAAAAAAAAATGACTAAAACCAAGCAGAGACTTTTCGATTAACGATTAAATCACGAAATAAAACAAGGTTAATCTGTAAATAAATGGAAAGAGATAATAAATAATAGATATTGTCCAACATATTGTTTATACAATAAAATAATTACAGAATATAATCGTTTTATTAAATCTGTGTATATTGTATATTTAATAAAACCTGTGAAAAATAATATTAATCACGTTTACAATACGTAAAAAAGAAAATTTAGATAAAGGATAGATTATATTTAATGTTTAAAAGAAAATATTGAACATAGATACATTTGTAAAGGATACTGGGGGAAAAAAACAGTTTCAATACATTTTTCGTGTAATATACAATTGAAGATCACTTCGTAGATAAAATCGATTTATCGATAGATATATAATAATAAAAACATTCTGTGAATATCATACGATTCTTGAATACTATATAACGCTATTAATATCTTTATACAGTGCCTGAACAATAATGGTTCGTATCGTCGTCCTATCATCAAAAGGACTATTTTATTCGTGAATTAAATATTGATTTTTTTTACGCCAGTAAATGCAATCAAAAATATGCGCTAGTAAATTCTTTTCTGTTATAATGTTCGTTTTAATATTACGAATATGTAGGAGGATTTTTTACGAAATAGGTTTTATTAATAAATAAAAAAAATACAAATTTTTTAGAAATTTAGAAACTTTGTGCAATTCAATCAAATGGGTTAGTCTATTAAACAATTCGTTTGATGACACATAGAATTATTTACAAAAAAATGAATAATACTTTTGTGTTATTTGGAGTAAATTCCTTTAGCTGTAAGATCAAGGAGACGAACACATGCATGCATCTGGTGCATTATGAAATTCGAGCGTCTGAATATATCGATGTTTGAGAGTATTGCTAGGAATCAGTGTGATTTTCACAGACACACAGCTATTCTCGTATTCCCCGATGCAACCTGATCTTGTTTAAGATCGCATACTATATCCTTAGGACAATCCTAGGAATGTTATTACCGATCGTAAACCATAACTGCTAGGAATATCAGTTCGGTTCACTAAACTCTCTTGTAACCACCACCACCACAACCACCACTGGCCGTTCCATTAAACTCCGTCGTCTATTTTATTTTCTATTCCTTTAAAGTCTTTTACTTTTATTTCATTTTCTCTTTTCTCTCTATCTTCTCCAATAAGCACAAAATCTTGAACAACTCTTTTCCTTTTCTTTTTTTTATCGTAATTATGTAAATATATAATTTTATTTCCTTACCCGATATTCTCTCTTTAATTCACAATTGCTTATTCAATGGTTCCCTGCACTTTTATTACTAATTTCCATAAGATAAAATGTAAAAATAAAAAAAAAAAAAATAAAAAGAATGTTCTGTCTTATAAATGCTACGTCATATATTAATCTTTTATTTCGAGTTATTTTCGAATATATTTTTACAGTAGGATTCAAAATAATTTTAATACTTCGAATTATCTTTAGCTTTTAAAAAATTTCAACTCATTCTGACAAATTAAGAAACATCAATTGAATGATATAATTTTCATTCTTTTTCTCTTATTTTAATGACATATAAGATTAATAGAAAGAGAAGAACAATCAAAAAATTTAGGAAATTTCATAATATTAAAATAAAACGGATTCGAGGAATCCATTAAAGATTTTAAATGTATCGATCCTCAAGTATATAATACAAAGACTTGTGTACGAGGTTGAAGGAAACCTAAGCTGCAAAATACTTGCGAAATGTAAGGATCTAAAGTTTGAGCGTGTAAATGCTTTTGCCTGTACGCATCAATATAAAGTAGAAAGAGAAAGAGAAAAGGAGAGAGAGAGAAGGAAACATTCCTTTGAAGAGGCCTTTTACAAGGACGCGCAATAAATTTGCCTTTGGATTTCTGTCGAAACGCCAGACGACTTCTCGTATGTTACTGTCTATCAGGTGTAAGAGAGCACTTTCATCGAAAGCACTGAATTTTCAGAGACTGGTAAATGTTGAACTAGAAGAGAAACTTCTACTACTACTACACCAGGATTTGAGCTTAGAAAGGATCATTATTGAATAATGTTCATTCTATCATTGTCCATCTCATTGGTTAACAAAATTTTTCTCTTCCTAAACATTAAATCAATTCAAAATGAAACAATAAAACTCGTATTTTTAAAACCAAGAAAGTAGAATAAACAAATTAGCAAGAAGATTTTGTTGTATTGAAAATTATTGTCAATACGTTTAACCATACATTAAACTGAACTCATTGGAAATGATTTTTCCTTTTACGATTCGCGAACGATATAAAATAAAAATAAAATAACTATAGTATAAAGTAAAAGAACGTATCCAAGACGAGCAGTTAAGAGCAATAACCTGGGTAGAAAAGAGAAAAATTCAAGACGAATCTCAACAAAGATGATAAATTCTTCAGAACATTTTTCAATCAACGAAAGTGCACCGGTTGGAAGTATAAGAAGAGTAGGTTAGGTAGGACTATGTGCATACCTCATGAACGTGCTACGTTTATGTAAAGTATGCTTATATGTACATGAGTCGTTCATGAATGCTCACGAATGATGATAAACATGTGTACTGGTATGTGTACGTGTATATAGTAGAGAGATTGTAGATAGGACGAAATGAAAGAGAAAGATAGAAAGAGAAATAGAAGAAGAAGGATATAGATTGAAGATAGAAGAGATGGTAGGTAGGACTTAGAGAGTCACGGTTAGAAAGAAGTGGGCTTCGACGAAAGAGGGTACCAATATTTTCCCGTAAAGTTTTCGACGTGTCAAAAACACCGATGGAGGAGTATCGACTTTGAGGACATATTGGACGTACGGTGTCGATGGCGATAGTGAAGTTTCTGAAAAGAAAAAGAAGAAGGGGGTAGAAGGAAGGGAAAGAAATGTGTAAGTATATATTTGTGAGAAAGTAGGAGAATGAACGGAAAAGCAACGCCAGCAAACAGGTGTCATAAAGCGAGAACGTGTGTCTTTACGAGAAAAGATGGTTCGAGAGTTGGCCGCTGAAACTGACCGAACTTAAACGAGAGAGATCACAACGAGAAACGTGACGACGAGCCAACACATTCACACACACACACACACACAAAGCGGAAGCAGAAGCAGCAGCATCCGTTGGATCTCTAAACTCTATTTCTTCCATTTTTATTTTTTTTTACTTCTCTTTTCCCTTGTTACTACTTGCATTCCCTCACGTTGCACAACCGTGAGTAGTTTCACTCTGTAATATTGTCATCGCATTCTTATCTCCCTTATCAGATATGTTCTTTCTTTTTTTTTTTTTACTTTTACGATTGAACGAGTTGGAATGGAAGTGTTATAGATCTTATCATCTTGAATTTACGATTGTGTCAGTTTATATAGTATATTGGTGGTAGTGGTAGTATACTGTGTTAGTTTGATTTAGTCACTTATTTCGATAGGTATTGTTAGGATAAATCATTTTTTAAATGACAAATAACTTGTTTCGTATTCGAACATTTTTTTTTTATATAATACGCGTAATTAATATTACTAAATAACAAAATAAAAAGGTTGATGCAAATTACGTATAGTACGAATTAATTACCATAGACCCATAGGAGTATTGTTAAATCAAATCTAAGTAACTAACCGTTGCTAATAATATTACGTAATATGTCGAAGTTTAGTTAGACGACAGAAACGTGTGCGTGTTATGTTGTAATTTAATTATTATATACCGTAACACATGCCCTCCCTACGATCTAATACAAACGATAGACTTACTTGTAATTGATCGAACTTACAAAAAAAAAATTACATTTTTTTTTAACTATTATAAAACAAATCTACGATCAAGTTGAGAAGAAGAAAACAAGAGTAGAAAAACATTTGATCAAAGTATATGTAGACATACCAATAGTCACCAAAAATAATCGTACGAGTATGGAAATTCAACCAAAATAATTTTCCTTAATCCACGAACTATCATCCAAGTCTAAACTTGTATTAAAAGCTTCATATTACGCAGATAATATTACATTTCTCGAAATTAAAGAGCTTCCGTTAACCAGCCAGCCAGCTTGTCACGCTTACTTCCGTTCTCTTTGGAACGTAGATAGTCAGGTGCAGGATAGAACGTTTTCCGATTATCTCTCTCTCTCTCTCCTTTCTATTATACACTATTCTCTTTCATCCCATCTTGATACCATCTTTACAACATATAGGTATCTAATTCTCTGTAAAATCTGCAATGATGTGACTTGCTGAATCGAGAAAGAGAGAGAGAGAGAGAGAGAGAGAAAGTCAACTACTGCTTTCAAAGTTAAACCTCTTTGTACCTCTTTCTCTCTCTCTCTCTCTCTCTCTCTCATTATCGATTGAAACAGAGAGAGAGATAGAGAGAAGATAGTGATCGAATTAAAGCCAATCGGTTGTAATACGTTCGCCACAATTTGGTCTCTCGTGCGACAGTTAAAAATAATTTCAACGGTAGAACATATCCTGCAAGGATTAAAACGAATCACTGTGGAAACCTGGCCGAACGAAGGGAGAGGGAAAGAGGAAAGTTGGTCGTTGGGTTAGAATTGATGTGCACGAATCGTTGAAAAAAAAAGACTAGAAAATATTGTTCCAAAATTTTGGAAGGATTGGCAGGCAGGTGGTACGTGAGGAAAGATTACATCGTTCGTGTATTATATGTTGCCTGTACCATGACTTCTAGGTTGGAAGGACTATGGGGGTGAGAGAACCACATAGAAAAATATCGAAATATTAACGCGTTACCAATAGGACCGTTGACATCATCACCACTACGAAGAATAGTTTCATTTGCATTGTACTGTGATGGTTTTTTCTGCTTGCTTCACATTTTTCGCGGCTGTTCGTTTTGTATTTTTTCATGAAACAAAAAAGAAAAAAATAGAAAAATGACAAAATAAAATAGAAGAACGAACAGACACGGTGAATAAAAGAAAAAAAAATAACAAAAGGAATATAAGAAGGATAAATAAAGTCACAATGGTGACACAGAAGGGTGCAAAAATCTTTCAAACGAGATTTATTTGGCGTAAGAAAGTTGAATTTACGTATTGTATCTGCTTTTTACCCTTTTCCCAACATCCTCCCCTAACTCCCCGAGTAGATAGAATTTCCGATAAGTGATCTCTATCGATAGAATCATATGATCTCAGGAGTGAACCGTAGTTTGCTTCGATCATCGAAAAAGGGGAAAAGAGAATTTCGAACATATTCTTTTTCTCACTTTATCTCTTTTCTTCTATCAGTTTTTTTTGTCTCTCATCCTTTCGTTCTTCTTGAAACGAACGATTCGAAACGTCTTTCCAGACTCTTTTTCGTCTACTCATCTTCGGCAACGCAAACGGTAACGCAAAGACGTATGTTTTTCATGCTTGAATATCATCGATCTTAGGAGACAGATCTCAGACCTCTTTCTCTCTCTCTCTCTCTTTCTCTTTCTCCCTCTTTCTGTACGTGTACTTTTCCTCTTGGATATTACGTTCGTAGTTCAACAGAGAGAAAGGATGAAAAGCAATGTGAGAGGGTAAGATTGTACGCCACAACCGACACAACCACTACCATCGTCAACAAAACCGGAAGGAAACCAGCTGGAAAGTCATGTATGTGCATGTGTATTTGGATTTCCGTTCCCTGTTACTACAAAAAGAAAGAGAAAGAGGAAGAGAGAGAGAGAGAGAGAGAGAGAGAGAGAGAGAGAGAGAAAGGAAAAGGAAAAGAAATCAATTTCATCGTTATTTACCGGAAGGATTTGCGAAATCGTAAAATATTGCCACTAGACGACTCTTTTGCCTCTTCTCCTGAGAACAAATTTCATCCTTCGCTGTTTAGACTAGAGAAAGTCCTGAAGACGCGAAAACGAGACGAGACGAGACGGGATGCCACAAGATGGGACGGGGAGACTTCGTAAATTTATGTCATGAAAGAAACATTTACGTATATCCTTTCGATGCATCGGATAAAAGAAGGAGGAAATTTTATTTATATACCACAAAGAAAAATATACGAGAAATGCAAATCAGAATCTACGTCGATGCTATGTTGATTTCGCGTTTTATTTTTTTTATTTTTATTAACAAATCTTGCGTGGAAGATGACTAAAGTCGTTTTTGTTTTATTTATTAAATATTATTTTTATATTTATATTTAAAATTTTTATTTTATCATAAGATATTATAAATTTTTTATAAATAATATTGATATATATTTATAATATATATCAATATTGTATATAATAATATATAAATAAAAAATATATTTTAAATTTTATATAAAAAAAACTTATATAAAAAATTAAATATTTATATTATAACGATATTATTAAATACGCATTTATTAAAAAAACCTAATATTTAAAAGCTAAAGATATTTTATGCAGAAGGAATTTTGCGTCCGAACTGTAAACGCAAAGTGGCCGCGCAAGATGTGTTAAAATTAAAAACATTGGTATTTCTTTTGAAAAAGATTAAACGTTTAATTTTTCAAATTTTTAGTATTATCGAATATATAATAAAGGTCATTAAAAGCGATGTGACAAAATTTTCTACAAAAAAATTCCATAAGTTAATCTTCTTTTTCGTAACGCGAAAAGAGTTCACCTTGCCCTTCTGAACATGATATATATTAGCGAAATGAAAGTCGGATAGAAATAAGGAATGAAAGAATGAAAGAAAGCGTAAAAACTTCGACCGAGACGTCTTATTAAAGAAAACGAATGTACTACCGTCCGAAAAAGCCAACGAAATCGTATAAAGTACCCAGGCATTGGTGGTGGGTGGGTGGTGGTGATGGTGGTAGTGGTGGTGGTCCCATCGGTATGAATCATTTCCGACCAAACTGGGATCACGCCAGGAACATAGTTCTTCCTATAGTAGTGGGAAGGTTTTACCCACTCTACTTCGATCGTTATTCCTTCTTTCGCCACCATCTTGAATTTTCTACACTTGGCAGGGAAATCGACTTTTGCACCCAATCCGACGAGTACGACGACGATGACGAAAACACTAATAATCTATGCCACCTACTAGTCGTACGAAATCATCATCATTTTTCATCGTAATTCTGATTCGAGTGACACAAAAACGATTTTGTATAATAAGCGAAATAATTTGGAAAATAAAGATAATTAAAAATTTACGTAATAAATGAGTGAGTTAGTTAAAAAAAAAAAAAGAAAAACTTGGCTGCCTATATAAAACAATTTAAATAATTTCCGTTAGAAAAACTTTTTTTCAACTTTTATTATTCGCAAGTTTGGAAGCAACGGTACGATGATGGAGAACAGAAAGCGTGGTCAAACAAGCGTGCAAAAATAACGATCTACCCTTATAAAAATGAAACTTGGTATGAACCAACCGGATAACACTATTATACTTTTATTTCTTTTTTTTTCTTTTTGGTGTTTTTTTTTCCTATCTTTCTTTTTCCTCAATGATAGCTCTTCGAAGCTCATCTAATTACCTAGAGCTAACTTAATTCGAGATGTTACTAACCACCACCCCACAGATACATTTTCCTTTTTTCCCTATCTTTATATTCAAGGATTTGGTAGTTGTCTCTTTACCGAACGTAACTGATCCTTACCGATACCATTTTGTCTATGGCAAAGTATTCGTAAATCGTAAATTTGGCGAAAACGGAGAAATACGTCGGTTGAAAGCAATTTGTTTTTATAGAGAATCGAGTGTGGGATACGGTTGAGAGGTAGCAAGAAGAGAAAACCGACATTACTTTTGGAAATCTATGTGGGGTCTACTGAAATTCCATCGTAACGATATATACCTATATATATAGCATATATACGATCTGTCGGATTGGTGGTAAGGTCCAGAAGAGCAAGGTTATTCAGGGTTAGAGGTCATTCTCTTTCTTTCTCCGTTCGTCAGTAGGAGAACGGTTAACGAGCTTGGGTATCCCGTTCGAAAGTCTTGCAACGCGTGCTGAAGTGGAAGGTGAGGAAAAGCGAAAGAAAGGTGGTGGTCGTGGTGGTAGTAGTGGTAGGGGTAAGAAAAAGTAGAGGTAATCTAAGGGGACTACGAAGAAGAAGGAGAGAAGGATCAAGTTGATTCAACTGGAAATACTACGATGATGAATCTGCGATTTAACGTTCCGGAACAAAATCCGACTTGCGCTCCAATACGCGCGGAATGCGTTTTATCGATGATAGAGTCGTTACAGAAAGAGAGATAGAAAGAGAAAGAGAGAGAGAGAGAGAGAGAGAGAGAGAGAGAGAGAGAGAGAGAAAGAGAAAGAGAGTAGAGTTTTGCATCTCGGAGGCTTTGATGTTCCACCGTTGCTACTAGTTCTACGATTTAAACTCTCTTTTTTTCTACGTGTTTTTATGAACCTCAGGATCCATAATAATCCCATAGAGAGTTTCGTGACTAGCATTTTGTTTTTCTTTTTCCTTTTATTTTTCTTTCACCTATCTAAGAATACATTTCGATTTTATCCTGTGGACTTTGATTTTATCCTTCAATAATTAATGACAATCAATGGAAATAGGGAAAATAAATAAAGAGACACGTTTGGTATTTTTCCGAAAAAAAGATACTTCTTTCTTTCTTCTTTCCTTCCTTTCTTTCTTCCTTCGATCAAACGTCGTATTTGCAAAGGCAATCTCAGAGAGAACACCAATCTCTTTTCGTTCTCTGAGAGATGTAATAAAACCACTTTGTCACAAATCTACGCTGAAGCCTTTCTTCTCTTGCTTAAGCCAACGGAAAAAAGGCAGCAAAGTAGAGAAGTTCGTTTCGAATAAGATCGATCTTGAGTAGTCGCGGTTTGAAAAAAGGAATAATAGAAAAATGGAATGAAAGAGATAGAAGGAAGAAACGATACGAAATCTCCAATTCGTTTACGCCGCCCCTCGTCTTCCCTAAAGTTTAACGAATTCGAAAACGCCCTTCCTCGTAGTTTAGAGAAGAACGAAAGGGTCGGCTCGTAAAACACATCCTGTAGAAACCACAGCTCGCTACCAAATAGGAATTCTCCTGACTCGTTGGCTGAATCCATGATACCCACCTACGATACTGCAAGGGATTGTGAGAGAGAGAGAGAGAGAGAGTGGCAAGGGGGGCAGGACGGGGTTGGGGGGACACAGATCAATCCCGTGTGACGGTTAACGAGCGCCGATATCGTCGATGGTAGAAAATAGAAGAAGAACAAGAGGAAGAAGAAGATAGTATATGGAAAGAAAGAGAGAGAAAACGAAATCGAATTGGTTCGTCTTAGATATACACATGGCAACAGAAGACTTCGGTGTTACCCCCTACGGAATCATGGTCAACAATTTTACATTGCTCACGTAGATCCTCGTACAGGAGATAGAAAGAAAAAAGAAAAAAAATAGAAGCTAGTCTAGCATGGATACGCAATATGAAGCGTAGTTCGCGAATCTTGAGAAAGAAGAGGACCGAATGAGAGAACTGAARAAAAAGAAAAAGAAAGAGAAGGATGAAAAAACGAGTATCCCCCTTCTTTTATTCCCCGGGAGATTTTTGTGGGAGCTCACTTCGCCAACTGCACTGCACTTCACCCGAAAGATCCCCCTTTCTCATCCTCGAGATAAGGCATCTCAATTTCAGCGACTTCTCTCTATCTCTCTTTCTGTTTTCCACTCGTAAGAAGAAGAACGAATCTWTCTCTTTCTATTTCCTTCCTTCCTACCTACCTTGCCAGTTGTTCTTACTTTTTCGTTTCTTTGATTTTTTCTTCTTCTTTTACTTCAGAGCATCAGCTTTGAAACGAAACGGGAAGCCTCTTTAACTCGATATATAAACCGAACCACAAACTATCGATCGATAGAGAATTGCAACTAGCTCGAAGGCAACGTCGAGTAGAAACGACGACGAAGAGAAGCAGTTTTCGGTTGGCCAAACGAAACAAGATTATCGTTACTTTTCGAATCTAAAGGTTGTGGTGATGGTGGAGGGACGGGGACAGGGGGTGATGGCAGTAGAGACTCTGTTCGCAAGGTTCGAGAAACTGACGTCCCTTCTTCTAGGAGAAAAGGGATAACGGTACCAACGAGATCGCAAAAAGTCAAGGAGAAAAATAAAGAGTAGTAGTAGGAAAGAAAACCACCAGAGCTATTCGACGCCCGATAACACCCACAGTAGTAGCCTTTTCACAAACGCCACCGCCACGTTTCTTTTTCTTTAACGGCCCTGCTGCTACCTGTCCCTGCCTGCGCTTTTCAATTCCCTTTTCGTTATATACCGTCTTCTTCTTCTATTTAACTTTCTTAGAACCTACGTTTTTACTATTCTCGAACAAATATCAATCTTTATCAACGAGTTTGAAATAACTTTGGATATATCTATCATTGTAATTCGTTTCGAATGTTAAGATTAAATTATATCAATGAGTTATTATTATACTAACGTGATCGTATTTTTCTATTTTTATTACTTTTCCAATCAATATCAATCTTTATCAATAAGTTTGGTATCGTTTACAGATATATCATTCATTGCAATTCATCGATAAGTTAAAAAACTTCTTGACGAGAATAACAAATTGAAATATTTAACATCGTTATAAAGTATTTATTTTTGATTATGTTTAATTCGACTGTAGACCGTTGGAAAGACTACCCTCTCCCCAAATCCGTAGTAGGGTAGGACTTTACCACGTTGAATACAACTATGAAACAAATGACTTCTCTTTTTCTCTACATCCCCGGAAGCTCCAAGCAGTTCGCCGCGCGAGAGGAACTTCCTCGCTAAATAAAAAGTCTAAATTTCAGTGCCATAAGTTTTCCGCGACTGGGAAGAGGAGGAGAGGGGAAGAAAGATAGACCCAGGGTCCTGTTTACGTATGCGCTCGACGAGGAAAACGTGCAGGACGTTTCGTAATTCCCAACGTACTACACTGCGCTCTTCTTCGGTTTAAAGTCCGGCATTAAAATTAATGACCAACAGGCATTAAATTCAAGCACGATGTGATTTTTTTACGCATCTTTTCTCTTCCTTACCTCTTTTTCTTCTTTCTTTAAAATTTTACTCATTGCGAAATATTTTATTAGGCTGTATGAATTGAAATGATATAACGATTAACGAATTGTCAAAATTATGATTAAAATATCTAGGGATTAATATATTTTAAATGTAAAAATAAATGCATATCTTTAATTAGAAATAAATAAGTAGTGTAGTATAGGTGTTGTATGTGATATAGTAAAGATAAAAAAAATATTAGCACACTATAAGTGGTAACATTTATTATCTTTGATTTCACTTCTTTTTACGGTGTAGCATACATATTTCATCTTTGTAAAGATCTTTATATTGTTCCACAGAGTATTACAATATTCCAGTTTTTTTTCTTTTTCTTTTTTTTACGAAGAAGTTATATAAATCATTTATAATTCCATTTTATCCGACTCTTACAATATCGTTTACATTTATATTACATAGTCGAACAAAGAGGTATTCGTTACTTCCTTTTTTCTTTTTATTTTATTTTTGTAATTTCATTTATGCACCACGTGCAAAAACACCATCTATCTACATTTATACGTCATCGAATTATTGTTCACGCGACAAACAGATTTTTCTTTTCTTTTCTTTTTTTTCTTCTTTCTTTTAAGAAAAAGAACTGCTTTCAGTACTATTTTACGAATTTTCAAGAGACTTACTAGTCCGACCTCTACCCCCTCCCCAGGGAACCTACTTTAATGTGCACATCTGTTTTACATATACTATTCCAAAGGTTTGTACAAGATTTGTGTTGAACGTTTGATATCATTTTTGGGCTGATATTTGGTCTCCGACAACTTTCAAGGTCTACTTTATGTTTTCTTACGGTCTCAAGAGGGGTCGGTCGACCAGTTGCCATAGATCTTAAGAATTGAGTCTACATTTTTCATTAGATTTCAAATCATATTTTCTTTCTTCGATATATTTGTTTGTTTTAATATTTGCTGTTTTTCTTCTTCACGAATTTTCTTCCTTTTACTTTAAAAAAAATTTGAAACTAAGACGATTCGTGGTTTTCATTGGCATGGTAAAATAAAAAGAAAAAAAAAACTCTGGAATGAAAAAGACTACGGTTGTATCTATATCAAAGTTTTGGCAGTATCGATATTTCCCGCATCGAAAATGTATTCAAACGAACGTTGGGTTGAGATGGGGTGGGTTAGTGGGGTGTATGGTAACGTAGTAGTAGTAGTAGTAGTAGTTGAGCTCTCGAATTTCCATAATCCGTGCGTACGTTGCCGAAGAAGTTACCCGCAGATGGAGTTTTATAGCTACTGACAAGTGATGTATGCGACGTCCTACTCCTAGTTGTAAATCACCGCAGCTTCAACGGCGGCTTGGTGGACCCTTACTAAATATTCGTGTTTTTTAATATCGTAGATCCGTACCCCCACCTTTACCTTCATCCCCCTCCCGCAAAATTCCAATAACCTTTTGATGGTGAAAACTCCCGTTACCTTTTGTAAAATACGGTTCAAGAACGCAAAACTTTGATAAGTCCCTTCTTTATTCTTTTCTTTTCTTTCTTTTATTATTATTTTTTTTTTATTTCATATTTCCTTTTTCTTCTTTCTATCAAATAACGAACGAGGTGTATCGCGGATTTTATATTTTCTTTTTCTTTTTTTTTACAACTCCTTTTTTTGCTACACAGTTTTACAATTATTGAAAAAAAAAAATCTAAAGAATAGTATGGTATCGACGTTGCAATTGAAAAATTACTGTATAACCTGGAAGATTAGAAAAGTTAAAAAAAAAGCGTAAAAAATGATTGAATTAAGAAATAAAAAAAAAAGTAAAGAAAAAGTAGCAGAAAATCGTAGTAGAAAAGTAGAAAAGCATATCTTTCACGAACAACTAACGTTTTTCAATCAGATCCAACTCTTTTCTTCTCTTGTTAACTTTGGACTGCGATAAGCGTTTTTCACTTATTCTTACTCCCTCTCATTTTCTTTTTTTCCTCTTACAATTTTTTTCTTTTTTTTTTATCGGAACGATTTAACCGACAAAAGCAACCCCTCACGAGGAGTAGTAGTTTAACTTCGCGTTCGAAGGTGGTTACAAGCAAAGGAGGTGAGGTGAAATACGGAAGAAGATCTTCCTGTGTACATCGATTCTTCTTTAACGCATAAATATGACAATTTTTCTTAAAAGCGTTTGGTAAAACCTCTTTTTCCCTCCGGTAACATTCCCGTCATGTTTCCTGTTTATGTAAATACGAGCAATAAATCGCATCCATTTGTGAATTCGTTATTTCCAACTGGTTGCTTTTCACCGTTCTTCTTTTCATTCTCTCAATTTCTCCATTTTCTTTTTATTTTTATTTTTTTTTCATATATTACGTCGACATTTCTTTCGTTCACCAAATCCACTGGCCGAATGAAAATTCATCCTGGCGTATGGGCGATGCTTTACAAATATGCACCTCCCCCCGCCACACACCCCAACTCCTTTTACCACCCTTCTTGAATCAAGCCCTTGTAGGTTGACTTCTCTTCTCTACATTCTCGTACACGTTCTTCTTGGTATAAGGTGGTGGTAGTGGTGGTACCGTCGCGAATATAAAACCGAGAAAATACGTAGACCCAGGTCAACCTTATACTTTCTACTCTATACACCATGGTTATGGCATATGCAACTACATTTTTTATGAAAAAGGAACGATACGAGTTTGGCCAATGTATTGGTGTATGTATACCTATCTGTATATTATATTATATATATGTATATGTACATATATAAGAATAAAGACTCCTATCGTACGTGTATCAACATATATATATGTACATGCACGCGAAAAACTCACCCTAGAACTTACCCATTATATATGCTCACTTTTTGTTTGTTAATAAGTTAATATTTTTTCAGTGGAAAACAAGAAACACGTGCAAGAAGAAATTCACAAAAGGGTTTTATTTTGTTGAAAACGTAAAAACATTGGTTTCTCCTTGGAAGAAATACGAGCATTGTTAAAATATTATATAATAATGTAATATTACATAAATGTTTTGGTATCTAATCAAACAACAAAAATTCTTTTTAATATTTATGTCATACATTTCAAAATTTATCGAAAAATTATGATTCCCGATTTGATCGTAAGATCAACCATGGGGGTGGGATGGGTGCATTTGTTTTTGTATACTCGGTGAATGCATCATTCTACTATTTTATACGTTTATTTTTCATACAAGAACTTCTCAACGCAAAAAAGCAAACGCGTATTCGTTTTGCTTCAAAATTTTTAATATACAAATAGACACATACTTGTATGTAATACATATATATATGTACGTGTATAAATATATCGATTGCCAGTTTTAATACTTTCATAGAAATATAGTTGGGGAGTATTTTTCCAACGACGCGTCGGAGCCACATAAATTCCACTTGGATAAAAATATTCCATTAAATCGTCGATGAATCGTTTAAAAGGAGTATCTTGACCGTCTTAACGGGTACACAATCAATCCCCACCTAAACCCTCGTCATCTTGAAGTACCTCTACAAAAATGTCCATAAAAAAAAACAAGGGAAATATTTAAATTCATCAATCGGTCAAAGAAATAAGGTTTTACTTTACGACTTTATATTTGCAAGGATAGATTCTTTTCTTATGGCTCGAGTTTATTGCGAGCGCGAAATCGTAGTAGTTTATATGCTTCATGGGGGTGAGGAGAGAGAAAAAAAATAGAACCAGTCGCGATATTTTCACATACATACATACATACACACGTTGTTGGCCACCTTCTGTTACGTGTCTTACTACGAGGGTCGATTTAGTATCCATCTTAGACGTACTAAATTTCTACTTTACACCTATGAAATGTTTCCGTTCTAGGGGAAAAAATATAAGACTTTTTAACGTTGATAATATATCTTGTTTACTAGTATTATTTTCATCGTTCAATTGCACCAGATATTATCATATATAAAATATGCACTAACAATAAAATAATATATATATATATATAAATCAAAATTGATATCTACCAATTTCTAGTTCATTTTTCATCATATAATTTATCCTAATCATTTGAATAAAATTACTTTGGATCATTTATACCTTTTGCGATACTATGAATTGAATCTATGAAAAGCGTTATTAGTAGTCGGCCTTTTCATTCAAATTTGCTTGCACGTTTCATCACGCTTGGCTTAAAGCACGAACTAGACACGATCTCTGTCAATTTTCGATATGCATCGAGTATATGCACTAACTGCAATTGGCATCGGTTTAATTTTCATAAAATGTACTTCTATCTTGTTTATCAAAATGAAATGAGATAGATTTTCGTTTCTGAAATGAGATAGTTGCAAAATTTGTATTAACAGGATAACGAAAAAAAAACACGAAATGATGCATATTGGTTTTTTTTTTTTGATAATATAATGTTTTTTATATAACTTTATTATATTTCAATTCGTTAATAATTTGATGTCGAATATTATAGCTGTCAAAGAAAAAAAGAAATTATGTTTTGTTATGTTTCGATTGATAAAACTTTTGTCGTAAGTTGATTTATCCAATAACGCGAAGAAAACATTGTTAAGCTATGGGGAAATAATTTTTAATCCGTAAAAAGAAAAATTCACGATACCGAGTTAAACAGTGCGTAACGAAAGACCGAGAGGATCCCCGTTCTTTGTACACTTTGTTCTGGCAACGACGTGTAATTTCCTGATACTAAGAAAACTCTGCCGTTTGATCTTACTAGAGAAAAGATACTAACTTGTTGAAGCGTTACTAATTTATAAAAGAACAAAAAAGAATAAAATAGAAAGGGGGGGGGGAAATAAAACGAAAAAATAAAGAGAGTGAGAGAGAGAGATAAAAATGAAAAAGTTATTTTACTGTTACTAAGCGGTAACAAAAAAAAAAAAAAGAAAACAGGTAGAAATAAAATGAAAAAAATATAAGATATTATTTAAAAAAAAAAAGAAAAGAAGAGACGTATATACACACCGAATGAAATATAAATTCATCCCATCAGTAATTTCCAATTATTTCTGTCTACGGTGTACGAACGGGTTTCTATATAAACTCAGAATAAAAAAGGTATAATAAGGAATGTATACGCAATATCGGAGATCGTTCATTTCTATTGGATGCATTTTTATGCATCCTTTGTTTTTTTTTCATACTACGACTGAAAACAATAAATGTCTATGAAATGGAAAGAAGAGGTTATTATTATAGTGTAAGGGAGTATATCTATGTAACTTCTAAACTTGGTAGGCTACATTCTCTGTAATTCGATGCGCGTGATATTATGTCTAATAAAGCGTAATTAGTGTCGACTGTTCAACTTTTCCCTTTCTTCTTCTTCTTCTTCTTCTTCTTCTTCTTCTTCTTCTTCTTCTTCTTCTTCCTCCATTTCTTTTTTTCTCCTTTATTTTCTTTTCTTTCTACCGACGAAATTTACTTCGAAGAAAGTTCGCGAGACACCGGAGAGAATAATTATGCTCGTTCATCTTTTACGACTTCGCTTTGTTGGGCTCATTCATTCGACGTGCATTCCGTGAGTACTACTAAACCTTTTTACCTTCTAAAGAGTATTAAATTTTTTTTCAGACGTAAACGAGACCAAGCCTCGAATACGCTGACGCCATCTCTCCTTTATCTAACATTCTTAAATTCATCAAAGTCTGAAGGATAATTTTTGGACATTGTAACGAAAAGATTTATCAACTTTTTGTTTTTGGACTTATCAAATATAAATGTCCAAACATAAAAATATATATTTCATATCTTCGTTCTTTACTTTTTAACATTTATCTTAGTCCCACGTTTAATTAGATTACTATTATTTCTATTTTTATCATTATTTTTAAATAATATTATTACAATTGAAATATCGTATAAATAATTTTTGATATCTTGCAGTATTGATTTTCTTAATAATTTTCTATTAAACTTTGTAGGAATATATTGTAAATTGTTAAGTATATACGTAGGTTGGAACTATAATAGTGGCAACTATTTATTCACAACCGATACAAAAGACTTACATGTTTGCACCTGTTACTGTCCTTCAAAATAGTCACCAGCGTTGTGTAGAAACCGTTGCCAGCGATGAGGAAGGCGTAGTATACCGTTAGCAGAGCCTATTCTGTTGATGGAGCGAATGAAGCGGTCTACTGCCATGTCTCATCCAGTGTTACGATATAGCGTAAGAAAGCCTCTCCTTCGCGCTCATAGCGCTCCAAGTGCGTCTGAGCAGGGTCGTAACGCATCCATTTCTGCATTTCCATCAATTCATGCGGAACCCACCGTGGCATTCGCTTCAAAACTGTTCCAGAGATTCGACAGGCAGTAGACCGCTCCATTCGCACCATTAACAGAACTGGCTCTGCTAATGGTATACTACGCCTTCCACATCGCTGGCAACGGGTTCTACACAACGTTGGTGACTACTTTGAAGGACAGTAACAGGTGCAAACATGTAACTCTTTTGTATCGGTTGTGAATAAGTAGTTGCCACTATTTAAGTTCCAATCTACGTATTTAACACAAATATTATATTATTTTTTTAACAAGATTGTTTATAAAATTAGTCCCACATTTAATTAAATAATTTTGATATCTTTTAGTATTGGTTTTTTGAATAATTTTCTATCGAACTTTATACGAATTTATTGTAACTTGTTACGAATATATTTAACACAAATATTTTATTAATATTTTTTTTTCAACTAGTTTAATTATAAAAAAAATTGAAGAGTCTGACACATTTTTAAACATCCATAATGTTTCCCAAGGATATTGTTTGAGTTTTAAAAATGTTCAAAGTAGAAAACTTAGAAAACATCCGGGACTGAGTATTGTTACAACGTGAGAGAAATTTCGAGAGGAGTGAATTAATAAAACTAAAGGGGAACACGATGGTCTAAAAGGCGGCGACTGACAAGTTTTAATAAAACCAGTGAATCTTAACTTAATGAAGAAAGATAGAATAACTAGACTCTAACATTAAAACTAATGTAAACTCTGTGTGCAGCATGTACGACACAAGTAAGATGAACTTTGTCTCTTTTGCCTGAGAGTATAGGTTTTAATACTTAGAAAGAACTTTCCAGACGTCAAATATTTCATTAGAAAATATGTGTGATAAAATATAATCCTAGAGATCGTTGAATTTATACAATAACAGAAAGATTAAATTAAACACGAATGTAAAAAAAATTTTTCAATGTTATAAAAATAAAAAAAACCTCCACTTGTTGTAGAGGAACGCAAAATGTAAAAACACTTTTTTGATCTTTGACACATACCTGATAATTTTTGTCATTTGTTAAATAAATTACATTCACCTATTAATTTAAACGTCAAAAACAAAAATTAAATAAAATCGTCGAAGTAAAGAAATTATAAAAAACATTCAAAAGGAAGCGTACACCTTCATTCCCCTCTCCTTTGATTATTTTTGATTGCCTTGTCCATTAAACGCGTTAACACCCCCTAGATTAATGTTTTCTTCCATAGGCCTTGTCAAAACGCGTTATCTCTATTTCTTGAATATATTTGAAAGTAAGCTTACGAGGCAAACTACGCTTCTTGTACCTGATTACCGAGTTTCGAGCAAGCATCTCAAAAGATGAAACGTCTTTCTGCCTTGGAAAAGTTAATGAAGATGTTCCACAAGATTTACATCATTCCAAACTCAATAAAAGAGAAAAATAGAAAACAAAAAAAAATGCGAAAGAAAGTTTAACGCGGTTCCTTTTTTTCTTTAATTTTTATTTCGATGAATTTAGCGCGAAAATTGGGTGTTTTAAAATAAATCGTAACAGTGTACGAATGATTTTCATTTACAAAAATTTGACATGCATAACAAGTATTTTTTAATATTTTTTTTAAATAAGATTTTTACAGTAGTTAACATCTCGTATGCTAGATATATTGGAATCTAGGAAAATAATATAGAAATAATGATAACTAATAATTAAACTACTAATAACTAAAATAAACTTATTTGAAAAATTATATGAGCAAAGATTTCAATTTTTTTAACCAAGAAATTTGATAAAAACTAACAATTACCATTTTATTTTGTAAATAACGTTACTATAATGGATAAAATAGTATAAGAATCCGATAAACGTGRTTTAAACGAACACTCACTCACTCACTCATTCATTCACTCACTAGCTCACTCGTTCATTCACTTGCATACAAATTTCGTCAGTATAACTTCGTTATTAGGGATTAAATTCGACCGGTATTATTGTTTATTAATAGCCAACCGAATATCGGATAATTACAAATTATCTACCGCCCTACAATTTCATTTAGGCAGGGGCCCATAGTGTATGTACCCGTGTGAGCGCACGTGCGCGCTTACTGAAATTAATTTTCCCGGGAGTAGAACGTATAACCAGTAACGAACAAATTTATCCGAGTACCCCAATGCTTTTCTCTCTCTAATTTCATCATTTTCTCTCTCTTATATTCTCTAACGAATACTTCTTCAAAAGTCTCTCTCTCTCTATCTCTCTCCCTCTCTCTCTCTGTATATCTCTTTGCACCTCGTTTATCAGGAAAACAAAAGCAACGAGAAGCCCATTGGCAAAAGCTCGTTGTTATAACCGATATCGTTGATGCTTGATAAAATTAATAAAACGAGACAAAAGTAAAAGTTAACATGTAAATCGATGCTTACCATAAAATTCCAAAATTTCTACAATGTTTATGTAGAAAATAATTAAAAAGAACAAAAAAAATTATAATTAAAATTATAGAAGAGATTATCGACAGGATGATTTATTGGATTGTTTTATTATCTTTATTATTAAAGATTGAAAAGAAGAATCGATAAAGTTTATGAAATGGAAAATCAATATAATTGGAAAGATCGTAAATAAAGATAATCAAGTTGAGAGTATCAAATTGAAAGCTTTATCGTTACTCAACAATTTTCTGCTGAAAGATAGAAAAAAAAAAAAAATACAAAATACGATAAAATTATTACGTCGTATAAAAAGGAGTAATAACGTGATGTCAGATATATATACGATCTGGGGAGAGAAAGGGTAAACAAAATCTCCACGAAACGTAAGAATAAATACATACATAAATATGTTCGAATAATTGCATTCAGTAGAAGATTAACATCTAAAATATTTCTATATTTTTTTTTTCCTACATTTTCAATGGTACGTTGAAACTTTCGACTCTTTCAACGAGAAAGAAATTAGAATAAAAAAAAAAAAAAAAAAAAAAGAAAGAGAAGGAAAGGAAACACAATAGAAAAATAGAGAACTATTGAAAAAAAAAGAAAGAAAAATAAAAAAAAACCTGTACTCGAGACCGCACCAATGCAGTAAAATACAAAGCAACTTTTTATTTTTTTTTATTTCTCTCTTCTTCATTTCCTATACATTCGATTACAAGCATCTCGTTGGAAACCGAATTGACGATGGGGGTTGGGGTTCGGTATAGAGTAGGAAAAAGCACAGGTAGAGAGATGGATTTTCGTTGAAATGATGAGCACCGTATAGAAAAGAGAAGTGTACGAGATAAAAAGAGAAATAGAAATAGAGAAATAGAAATGAAGTAGTGAAAAAGAGATGGAAAAAGGGTGGAAAACGAGCCACACCGGTCGTGTAAATCAAAGCAACCCTCTCTTTTTCTCTCTCCCTCGAAACGCATGAATCGGTTGGCCGGTTACGTAACACGAAGGGGGAAGAGGGGGGCTCGGTGAGTTTCACGTTGGTTCTATGGGGGCAGGCAGATCATCGCGAACACGTTAACATAGTAGAAACCGATCGCCACCAAGCGGTTATCACAGCCCCTGTGGTCGATGAGACTTGTTTAATGCACAAAAGGTGGAAACCCGACTATGGGAAGTATTCCCCCCATTATATCGCTTTGGTTTTCGAAACGGGTTCGTTCTACTGTAGAATCGCGGTTACGTTCTGTATAATGGCTTGAGCCTAGATAGGAAACGAAACCCTTTCTCTCTCTCTCCCTTTCTCTCTCTCTCTCTCTCTCTCTCTCTCTCTATTGGTTAAAACTCTGTGCATGTGCTAGTTCTCCTATGATTCGTGAACTTAACTGACCAAATAATATTGCATCTCTGTTTATTATCAAACCATGTTGTTTTCTATGTCTATATATCCATCTTTGTCTTTTACCTTCATATACTACTCGAAGAAAATGTCGAAAGCAAATCCCATATTACAGTTGAGAGAATGAACTTTCAAACGTTTGAACTAATTGTTAGTTATATGTGTGTGAGTGAGTGAGTGTGTGTGTGTGTGTGTGTGTGTGTGTGTGTATGTGAGTTTAAGCATGTTTGTAGGTTCATGGACATGACATAAACATGCTTCTAAGCCTGTTATAGTATGAGTAATATCGATGGAGAAAATGAAAACTTGGATAGGACGATGATCTGTTTGTAGGATGTAATGTAGTAGTTTGTTTTCACTAGAACGCTCACACGAGACTTCTCTCTCTCTCTCTTTCTCTTCCTCTTTCTCTTTCTCTTTCAGTTCGTTTAATGCATGTTATATTGTTAACGATTGCTCGAGCGAACCACCGCGTCCGACCACTATCGCGCTTCGTTGATCTTTTACTCGGGTCTAGTAGCAACCCTTTCTCTTTCTCTTTCTCTTTCTCTTTCTCTTTCTCTCTTTCTCTTTCTGTCTCACTGTCCGTCTTTCTAACTTTCGTTAAACGATTGAGACTACTGGTTGCACCAGTACTTTGGCGACACGAAGAAAATTCATTGTTTAATTTCATTTAACAATTCACCTATCTTTATCATTTATTTGAAATAATTTTTAAATAAGAAAAAATATAACGAAATCATTTACACCGATGTAAATTTATATTAATTTAATACTTGTCTCAAAAATATAAGAAAAATGCAATTATTCGTTTTGCGATTGTTCTCGTTTTTAAGCGATATTTGGCTGCGACAGTTTTTTTTAATTATTTAATTTTTCATGTTAATCTGAATATTATCCCATAACTATAAAATTGTCGCTTCGTATTAAATAATTTGTATCATATTTTATAAAATATTTTTGTGCAATATATAGATTATTTTAAATTTAAGTTGGTAAATTAATAAACGAGCGAATTATTTATTTAAACAAAAGCAAAAAGGGAATATTGCGGTAGGTAGCATATATATATATATATATATATA
>NW_015149043.1:0-48192 GCF_001465965.1 Polistes dominula | reverse complement strand
TATATATTAGTTTACAAGGATACAATTTATAATATTTAATTTTAGATTACTTTTAAATGCTGTTTCGTAAATTATAAATTCAAATGCAAAGATCAAAGTTAAAAAATATATTTTTTAAATATCAACGATGGTAATATGCAAAAAAAAATGTTTAAATCGCATAATAAAGTTATACGTATGTAAATATACATACCAATTCCTTTTAAGATCGTAAAACATTGAATCAATTTTTCAATTGGAATAGAATTGGATTAATAAATATTCCGTAAAGTAAACTATATTTATAATCCAATTTTTATGAATCAAGTATCACAAAACATTAATGTAAAATAATGGTTGTTCAAACATGTCTTATAACATGATTTAATAAAGTAAAAAATATATTCAAGTGTTCAAAAGTAAAATGTAACGTAATTGAAGAGATATCATAAATATTTTCTCTTATTTTATGCTACGTAAAGTATAAAAATAATGGTTACGTCAAATATGTCAACGGAGACGGTATTATAAAATCGTTCGTATATAACAAAAACAAAAAAAATATAGTGTTTGTAAAATAAAATGTCGGTAAAAAGAATTTTATTTCATAACCTGCGGCATAAAAAAACATTATGCATACTAACGATTTACGAAACACTCACATCAGAATAATTTAAAACTTTGCTGTGAGCTTTGTTTGTTAACGAATGTTACACACACATATATATATATTTCATTTTTTTTGTTATTTTAAATGGTCCAGTTTTAAATAAGAACGAAAATGACTTTCGATTGTTGCACTTCTCGTAAGTTTAATGAAATTTATTGATTTTACGAAGAAGGTGTATTTCAATAGTAATAAAATAGAACACAAAGCAGTTGTTGTTCTATGCTTTTAATTTTAAGTAGATATACGTTCGAGACGTTTAAGGGTGAAATACTGTGTCAATCTCGTATTTTAGTACCTCCTTGTGTCAACCTTCCTCAATTTCTTTTGTTAAACCAGGTCAAATATTTCGACTATTTTACCTTGCAAAAGTTATTATACCTGTGAAAAAAAGGAAAACTCTAAGAACTTTTTGCTTTCGTTCTAAATCCAAAACGTTCTTAAAACTTTCAGCCTACTTTCGTAAATAACGAAGCCGTAATTTTTAAATATGATGAATTTTTTACCACACCTCTTGTTAAGAAAAAGAAATGAAACAAAAAAATACAAAAGAATGAACAGAACTCTTGCAGCAACCAGTAACGGTGTAGAAATTTGAGAATTGTTATTTTTAAAAAAGCAAACTCGATTTTTTATTTCAACTTTTATTTCTGTCGAATAAAAATGAATTGTTAATATTATTTTCTATTTAATTACAAGTGACTAAAAAGTTATTAACAGGTAATGCGTTCTTGAGCAATATTTTATGAAAAAAACAATGTATCACAGTATTAAGGTGCACATTCTGTTGAAAAAATACCTAATCAAGTTTCCTTTTTTTAATTTTAATAGAAAATGAAATATATAACAAAAGTGGAAATATACCACGTCGCGTTCTGATCCGATGAATCCGTTTAAAAGTCCAGTAAAAGAAAAGTTTGCCAGGAAAATACATTTTGGTTTTGGCAGAGGTAAAGCCAACTAACTGTTGGCTTCCTCTTAATCTATAAGGGCTAAGGATGATATTATATCGAGTTAATCGTTATTTCAAGCACGCATACACATAGATCTGCAAGCAGCAGCAGCACCACCACCACTACCACCACAACCCATACCAGAAGTAGACAACGGTAAGAAAGCAGCTTTGAAAATGCATTCGCAAGATCCACGTAATCCAATACGCCGAAGAAGTTTCCAAGTACGCGATTATCATTCTCGGCAAACCCAGACGATAGTTCGTAAGGCCAAGAAGAGATTAGAAATTCCTAAACGTTTCCCCCTTTCAAGTTTTAATCCACATTTTATTTTCATGCGTATAACAGACGAAATCTTCAAAAATTGTTCACACACAAAATAAGAGATGCTTTCATTTAAATTATCTACGATGAAAAATTAAAAAAAAAAAAAAAATAAAAAATGCAAGAGAAATCATTTTTTTTCTTTCTCTATAATAATTTTACATATATTTTAATTTTTAAGATTTAGTATTTGTAGCAATGAACTTTCGAGTTCCTTATTCCAATTAATAGTCTTAATATATATAAATTACGTATCACGTTGTTTGTCCGCAATGGATTCTTAAACTACTAAACCGATTTTAATAAAATTTTGCACACTGTATGCAGTTTCATCCAACTTGAAAGATAGGATAATTTATATCTCAATTTATAATCGCAATATTATTTTATTGCGAGTTATTTGTTTATTAACAAAGAGTCATGATTATCTCTGTTAGTTCGATAAGATTCTAACAGATGGCGGTATAAGGTAATTCGTTGACTTAAAGACGTGTGTATCGGACTGATTGTGAGCCACAGCAACGCGTGGCGGGGCACCTCTAGTATTAATAATATAATAATTTTATTCTATTTCGTCCCTTTTCAATTTTATCATTTTCTTTTTTCTTTATCGAATAAAAAATATCCAATGGTAGTAACTTTTGGTATAGTGTGCGAGTAGGTAGAGGTACAACAACATATATATTTCATATTCACTTACCGAATGTAGTCAATTAAGTACGATAGAAAAGTCCGAAGAAAAGAACTGAGCCTTTCTCTCTCTCGAGTCGAGTGAACTTACTACCTGGTATTATGAAAGTTTCGAGCAAGCGACCACCACCTAACTCCTCCCCTCCCTTGGCCCTTTTCCGCGACACGATAAAAAAGGAACGACAGAATAAATGCGTTCGCCATTGTGAGAACCGCGTGAAATGCTTTCTCGGTTCTCTTTCTTTATCCTTTCTCTCACTCCCATCCTTACCCCTATGTTCTTTTCTTCCTTTCTACCTCTTTTTCTTTTCCAACCTTTCGAACACCGCCCCAGGATTCTATTTCTGCCATCGAAAATTCGTTTTAACCCTGAATTCTCTCTCTCTCTCTCTTTCTCTCAATTCCTTTTCTAACTCCTCCCATCAACTTAGTTTTACTTATCGTCGAATTTTACCATTCCATTCATACTACCAAGACATTTTCTTTGATAACGATAAGTCAAACGGTCCTGAAATGTTATCTCGACGAAAATAAAGAAAAAAATAAATGAACTCGTTAATCGTTCAACGTATTTTAATACGGAACACTAGAATGCATGAAAGTTTATTAATAAACGATCAAATTTTTGTTATCCAACTAAACTTCATTTTGATGGTACTACTATTTGACCGGTGACAATGACGGATGCAGAATGATCGAGTTATACTGGGGCGTGCAGCAGTACAGTGGTACTTGAGCGATTGAACCAACTAGGGGGAGGGAAGGGGAAAAAGAATTGCATCGGTTATTAATTCGTTTCTCCCCCCATCTGGTGTTCTCAGGTTGACGTTAAGTGAGAAGTAATGTTTGTACGAGTGCCAAGTAAAGTTTCGTTTGATTCGATGAAACAATGAGGGGGCGGTAGTTTAGGGTTGGGGTTGGAGTTGGGGTTGGAGTTGGGGTTGGCCGCAACAACCACGTAGAGAATGTCTTTGACGAAGAGTAATTTTCGTGATTGATTGGTCACATAATATACGACGAGAAGTGTAACACACCATCGGCAAATCTACTACTTGGGGTGGGGGTAATGCAAAAGTAATTAGATGTTGCCACCAAGGAGTTATTCTGATGGAGGGGAAGAAAATGAAAAAGAAAAGAAAAGAAAAGAAAAGAAAAGAAAAGAAAAGAAAAGAAAGAGACAGAGAAAGTGGAAGTGCAGCAACGTTGAATTAATGTGTAGGAACGTAATTGGCAATTTTCTGAAAATTACACGAGAATTTATAGCTTCGAACGCTTGTACTTTCTCACTTATCATGTCGAAATTTACAGAAGCCTTGGTAAAGATTACTTATTTTTATAAAAAAATAAAAAGTAAAATTAAATAAAAATAAAGTCTTCTAAGTATGTGTATCATTGGACTCAATGTTCATATGATATTTAAAATATTAATTCTCGTTGCTTATAGGTTTTGTTTTGAATGGCACACATAAGAGATCATTTTAAATAGTCATATGTTAAATACAAAACATTTCCAACTATATATATTCCACTTATTATCATTACCTTCTGCATATTTTCCCACGCTTTATAAAATAATCTAACACGTTTGTATTAATGAAGTTAATTAAAGAACTTTTTAATTAAGTTAAATGTGCAATCAGAAAAAGTCCAGGAATAAGAAAAATTACAAAATTTATTTTCATAAATGTATTAAATAATTAATAGGATAAATTGTGAGTATCTTTGAGTAGTAGAAAAATATATCGAGAAATAAAAGGATTTAAATAAAAGTTACACGTTTACTTCCGCGATTGAAAAAATTCTACACAATTTTGATGACTATGAAGAAATTACTACATTCCCTTAAGTACAAAGAGAAGGGCAGACATTTGAAAGTAAGTGAAATATCTATGTGAATATATGTCCGAAACCGTTGCTAAATGCCATGTATTTCTCACAGAATTGACGTATGTCCACTTCGGGCAAATGCACTTTGCATATCCACCTATGCATTTAAACGTTACGACTTACTGACGTAAATACAGACAAAAAATATTAATTGTATAAGTATGAAATAGAATTAATGGTTCAACTGTCAGAACATTTTTATAACGTAACACAATATAATACGAATGAATACGAATAAATCGAATAACTGTCAATGTATATAAAATATTTCCATTTTTATGACATAAATTATAAGAGAAAAATTAACTATATTCAATTACATTAATTACATCTCATCTTTACGTATACGATTTTACATAAATGATGCGAATGTTAAACAATTTTCCATCATAGCTTCAAATATACGACTAATTTTATAAATCAGAAGAATACAAACTCTGACAATGAAATTATTTGAAGTCATAGAAATTAAATGGTTTTTTAAATTCTCATTTAAACGAAAAGAAAAAAATAACGAACGAAAACGAAACGTTCTGCCAACCAACAGGTAGAAATGTTTGAACGACAATTTTAAATAGATAAAATGTTCTGACAATGCACTACGGTACCGAATTATTTAACGTACAGCTAGGAAGAAGATGCGACACGTCGTGGATTATTCCACGCACGATGATAAGTGACAGTCATCGTTTGCATACTATTATGCTTACGGATGCAAATGGGGTAATACCTTGCTATTTACTTATTTAGATTAGCCTAGTTTAATAAATATACAGTGATGTAAACAACGTAAACAAATGAACGTTCAACATTCATGCACGCATCAAGTATTCATATATTATACGTAAATATTATAGTAATAAACATATTCATCTATAGATTTCAATGTATTTTGAATAGGAATGTGTACATCTCGTTAATAGCTTGATTATGCGTGTAAAATGTTGTAAACTGGCTCACGCGTTAAAATATCTCCTAACACGATCCCAGTAATTTGACCAAAATTCAGGTCGATGTTTAATAATAATCGTATAATCCTGTCACACTAGAGACTAATAGTTTTTATTTTATTTTTTTATTTTCCATGTAAATTTATGAACGAGAGAACAACTCTGGAATCTGTTTTCTCCAAACCAAAAATCCATTTACACACGTAGATACCTATACGTATCCATATACGCGTTGTCATCTATCATTTTCTAATATTCAAACTCGCAAAAAGAAAAAACCTTTCCTTTACATAATTTAACGAATGCAATCGCCTAACTCATAGTCACTACGAAGTGGAAACCAATATAGACAGTTTTTTTTTTTTTTTTTTATTACATTGCTTTATCATCAACGAACAAGTCAGAATAGTTTTGTTTTATTCTCGTATAGAAACTGCGTATACACGGATGAACTCTTTTTTTGGATCTTTTTCTTTTCTCTTTCCCTCTCTCACTCTAGGTTTTTTTTGGCTCACTGACGACGAAAAGCCTAGCCGATTTTAGACATACACTCAGCCAGCTTTTACCGTAGTTGTATTTCGATTCGCACGTTTTGCACGCTTCGAATACGTTTGCACTCACAAGAGAGCGGGTTTCTACCATCCGAAACAAAACCGCTGGAAAAACGGCAATGCGATAGGTCAAAAACGTCCGTTTCTAACGAAATAGAAAAAGCCAAACGAACGTTAGTTCATCATCAAAGGTTGTATGAATTTCTTTTCGGAGAAATAAAATGAAACGAAACGAAACGAAATGTAATAAAAGAAAAGGAATGGTGAAAACAAACAAACAAACAAGCAAAATAAACACGGTAAAATACAAGAAGAAGAAGAAGAAAAAATAAGAATAAATAAAATTGAAAAAAAAAACAACGAGATGAATTTTAGATTTATAATAAAAGGAAATTTATATTAATAAAATAATGCAAAACGTTAGAAGTAAAGTAACGAAATAACGAAAACGTATTACCACAGATATCGCGACTGATGACATACACTGCCGGTCCATTGCACTTTATTGCAAAATGAATGTTTTCCCTTCATACCCAAAAGGTACGATATTTCACGGATCGAAGAATCCTTTGGAAAAGTTTTTGTGTTGCACTTTCTATATTTTCCTTTTTTTTCCACCCTCCTCCCCCGAATCAAAACGAACCGTGTCATCATTAATCATCCTTACTTATCGAATCAAGAGAATCAGTGCCGATTATCGTTAACTTTTCTTTCAATTCGCGATCGATTTTCAACTCCCACACCCCTATTACCGTTTATGATTTGCTATACGGAACATAAACTACTTTTAATACTACGAATTATGTACGGATAATAAACATAGAGTCATTTTTTCTAGGGACACGATGATAAAGGGAAAACAACATTCATTTGAAACAATGAATGAATTAACACAAAAGAAAAAATTTTACTCTTAGCATAGTTCTTAACGCAAAATGTATTCCATAACATTTTCCTACTTTCTATAATTTTCCAACACCCCCACGAGAAAAAAATAAGTAACGATACGAGAGGAAGTGAAAAAAAAAAAATAAAAAAAATAAATAAACGACAGGAAAAGGTAGAGAAAGAGAGAATAGAGTAAGGTAAAGGGATGAACATTTACCCCGTTACGTAATAATCGTAAGCTTGACCCGAATGACCTTAGCTACCCCATAGCTACGACTTGGACATGTCCGGTGATAAAAAGTCCCTTCTGCGCGGCATCTAACAGTTATTTCAAAGAGTAAAAGTCCTCCCGTCCTTGGTCCTTGCTGCAAACGTTCAACTACTCCTAGTCTTTCTTTCTCTCTTTTTCTTTCTCTCTATAGAAAAGTGACGCCTAGAAAATAGAAAAAGTAGAAGAGGAAAAGGTCATATCTTAAAGTTATATCCTTTTACGAGAAGCTGTATAGGATTACGTTCGATGAAAATGATAACAGTATACATGAACAAAAAAAAAGCTGTCCAGTCAAGAGACATGCCAGCAGGTAAAGTAAAGTATGAGTGATAAACTGAGTAGTTTCTTATTTTACCTAACCCCTCTCTCCCTCTCTAACTTATGGTTTTGATAATCCAAAGAAGATTACGGATCCTCGCTAGGACATTTCTTTTTCTTTTGACTAAATCCTCTCTTCTGAATTTTTTATATTTTTCAAAAATAATTCTCAATTTTTCTTGTTTTCTTTCTTTTTGCAGAATGTTAATTCCTTTCACGTATTTTAAATTATATTATTTGTTAAAGAGAGAGAGAGAGAGAGAGAGAGAGAGAGAGAGAGAGAATTAAACGTAAATATTCTTTATTATAATTAGACGATTAAGGGGATAACATTATATCTCGATTTTTACCAAAGATCATGCGTGACACACATATCACTGATATAAATCTATGTTATTGAATAATTACATAAAATAATTAATATTAATGATCTTTAAAAAATTTTTATTTATTTCACAGGTGTCAACGAATTTGTCTTATTAGAATATTGATCATTTTTATTTGATATAATAAATAATATTAATTATATATAAGTAAAATAACATTTTATTAAATTTATAAAATGAAATTCATGAAGAAGGTTGTTGTGTTGTTGAAGTAGCATACTACGGTGTACATGAAAAAGAGCTTCGGTTGGGGTGGACTTTATATCGAAAAGCGTATCGATATATTGAAAGGAAATTGACCGCCTCTCCTTTAAAAGACTATAGACTAGGAAAAGCTAAGAGAAATATTTGATACACCCTGCCCCATTATTTTTCGATAGAAAATATTTTCTACATTAAACCTTGTGAAATAACTTTCCGTCTTTTTATTTCATATTATTAAAGAATTAAAAAACTAAAAGGTTACTTCGAGACAACCAATTTCAACATCTAATTAAGATTCTTTTCTTTGTTCCTATCTTGAATCACTGTATAACCAGGTTATCTGGTGTTACGCGACGACGTTTCCTTCGTTAAGGGATTGAAAGAAAAAAATTTGATAACACGAGATCGCTTTAACGATCATATTATTACTTCCTCGTCCAATTAGCCGCTAGCTGTGGGAATAATCTTAAACGGATACACATTTATGAGATTAATTACGTCGTTTCGTATTGCTTTTAGGTATCTCTCTTATTCCAATATAACATACACACACAGACACACACACATACACACACGTTACATACTATCCTCCAATCGTAAGCTTTTTCGGCTTGGCCATCGTCCGGGAAATTACAGTCACTCTCGATAATCCTCGAACCGTAGCTTTCCGATAACGATATCGTCTGTTCGCATAAATCCAACCTGGAGGGTATCTCATAAATTGCAGTGATCGTCATTTCGACGTCCCGTCGGGCTGGCCCACAGGCAAACTGAAATCCGTCGAAAGTAGCTACACCTACGGACACCATCCTAACCACCCCCATTCAGAACATTTTGCAAATAACAGCTTAATTATACCAACGCCTGAATTATTATGTAGAGCAAATTGGAGAATACTAAGACTGTTTCTAAATCTAACGTAAAGGTAAGCAACAACGTTCTCCTACCATCAGTTTTCTATACACATTGGTACAAATACATTTATATATATTGGTTGTGTTTATACACATACGTAAAGCTATAAATCACTATTGGATATCTCTTTATACACATATTTCATGGATGGATATTGGTTACACATTGTACAATCTACTATGTACATAGTTCAACGCGAATACGCACCACTAGAATAGACGTTAGAAGGAAGAGTGAGAATATATCTATGTGGTGGTAGGTAATAGCCGAACCATTTCGCAAGGGATCGGTCCTACTACGGTTTCGCTTGCAGCAGCCCAAGATATTCCACGGTAGCTTCAACGGTAACTATTAACTGCATCTAATTACAAGGGCTGATGCAGCGCGGATGCCTAATTAATGGTCATGAAATTTATGCGCAGATGGGCGTGAGTTTAGATCGCTTTGCATAAGACGTACTCAATGATGAATGATTTTCATATCGTTAAAGTCCGACCCCGTTTACTACTACTATTACCACTGATTTAAACGATATTATCTTAAGTGTTATTCTAATGTATACTTTCAATTTTGTTACATCATTCTCGAACAATCAACGAATTCAAATTTAATCGAAAAAAAAAATGATCTAGTGTTTTTTATTTTAAGAAAATTCAACAAGATATTATTTAATATTGAGTAACGAATTATCGTTCGTAAAATTTACCGTAAAAATGGTATATGGATTTAGAAAAAAAAAACCGATCTAAAAGAGTAATTTGAAGTAATTTATCAATATTTTATTTGGATTATCAACTTGAATCGATGGATAACTGAATCTACTTTTTTTTTTTCAAACGTTTCAATAAAATACAAATTAAATTCTGACCAACGGTTAGTTGTGTGCTTCGTGTGCAAAGATATATCAATTTAAAACTAAACCTATGACCGAACAATTAAATAAATGCTTTCTGATAATTTGCAAAAAAAAAATTGTGATAATTCGTCAAAAAGAAAAAAAATATCTTGTTCGTAAACCGATTGAACTAAAATTCACATTCTGCATTAAAATATTTATAAGCTGTCATTTAAACTCATACTCGGATCATAAAAATCCTAAGTATCCGTGTAAAACAACCTCCATGAAATAAAACAAAAAAAGAAAAGGATTTCTCGCTAATTTTTGTTAAAACGAAAACGAACGCGTTGCGTTCGATGCTTGATTTACGATGGCTGACCAATACACAGAACACACATATACACACACTTTGATATACGTTTCGTTAAAAGCAAACGCATCTAACTCGTTCATCCGTGATAAAAGTTTGCTGCCCGATTTATCGTGTAAGTAGCGTCGTTTACCCAACTTGTATCCGCGTACCGACGAATTTCTCTTCTCTTCTGTTCTCTTCACTTCTCTACCAACGACCGTGATCCATCCTCGCCATTTTATTTGCATTCTGTACAAGCCTCCAGCAACAAAATTTCATTCTACCTGAAATGGAACTGGTTCAAACAAAAACGAAAGGTGTACCGGGGTGCGAGCGTTGAAATGGGAAAGGTGATTCGAGTTAGAGAAGTCGATGAGATTCATGTAATACGAATCGTTTGCTGTCTCTTTCTTTATTTCTTTCCCTTTAACCCGTAATACCTCTGAGTAGAAATAAAACAAAGATACAAAGAAGCAATTGCATAGTCTCCTGTTTCTTATTCTTTATCTTTGTTTCTTCTTCTTATTCCAGAGAAGAAGGTAATAGGAATATCGCTTGATACATTTCGATTAACCTTTAAACCTTCTTTTTCTTTTCTCTTTCTATCTCATTTTCCTTTTTCTAATTCTCGTTCAACGTTCGTGCTTGTATCGTTAAACTACTTTAAATCGTTTAAATAGGAAACGAAATTCAATTCTTATTCCTCTACTTTTCTTTCTTAATACGAAATTATGCACAATTCATGATCTAGTTTAAAATAAGATAACATGATAGTTTAAATAATGATAATAGTGCTTGGAATTCTTTAAAAGATATTGCTTAATAATATAAAACTCAATTGGATATAATTCGTTCGTTATTTATGATAATCGGTGTTGTACATTAGAAAGAATGTTCACTGATAAAGAATGTGGTACGACAACAACCGACAAGAAACGGTCATAGAAGAAATTCTTTTTTTTTTTTTCAAGCAAAAGCAAATCGTAACTGAGTTCGTGAGTCTACAACACGATCCTCATTGGTAGGGATAGTACGTAACTGGAAACACGAAGGCATCCGAGATTAGTTTCAGCCACGCTACTACGATCGCTCGATAAAACCTCCAATTCGAATAGCTCTTGAAAACGTTCCCTTTTACAAGCCCTATCCCTTTATTCATTAGTGACGGTACGTGGAATAACTTACGAATCATTTATTTTGACAATCGTTGTATAATAGTTCTTTTAATTAACATAAATATTTACAGGAAATGTAACATCGTTCGAATAATTTTATTCACAATATAAATATATCATTTAAAAATTTGTTAACTCTGTATATTTCGTAAAACAAATATTCACCGTAGAGATAGAGAGAAATAATTTAGTCGATAAAATCAATTTTTCAATATTTTGTAATATTTATGGGCATAATTACGTATTGACACACAAGATGTACACACGGGTTAGGTATCAGTATTTTATTTTTTAAATATCAACTATTTGATTAAAATCCCAGACAATTTTTGATATTCTGTATAATATTAATCGATAGTAATACATTTGAGCATTTATATTGCATACTAATATTTTATTACAAATATCGACGATTTATTTGCAATGTTAATCCAATAAATATATCATTCGCGATTTTAAAAGAATATACTTGTAAATAAAATATTGTTTTACTCGTTCAATCTTTATTTTTTTTCCTTTTTATGATATGATTAATGCAAACAATATAAGGAATACTTTTCTTGCTTTTTTTATTAAACAGAATAACAAAAATATCGTTTCCGACCAGTGTTCGAAAGTTCGACACGTGAATCGAATTTTATCAAGATGAGGTCATCGCAGTAATTTACCCTTTTCCGCTTTGGGAATTCTTCCTTTCTATCGACTATGTCATCAAGCCCACATCGCAAGTGATAATCGCCCAAAGTAATAGACGATGGATGATGATTATTGAATCACTGATATCATTTGCCACGTCGTCTTTTACTAATTATTCTAAATTGGAGTTTAATTCAATTAAAATTCTCTCAACTATCATCATAAACTATATAACTTTTAATTAAACACTTTTTGATAACCTATTATACGATAAAATTCTGCAAATAAAAAAAACATCTAACGTCAATAATTTTATTTCTTTATTCTTTTTTTTTTTATTATTATCCTTATTATCGTTCGATTTTAATCATCGTAAAAGTTTTATTATTATTTTTGATAAAACTTCTAACTAACTAGCTAAAACTTAGGACTATGACGAATAGATATGACGGAAGAGTTGAAATAAGAGGTAATAACTTATTAATATTAATGAAATAAGTTTACGACGATGCAATTTTGTGCTTGAACAAAAAGAAATCTTTTTTCTTTTTTATGAAAGAATAATATTAGCTTATTTAAAGTATATAAATAACCACCATATATATATACTGGTATCGCAGATTTTCCGTTCCATCGTAGGACACGGAGTATGAAAATTGAAACAGGTCAACTACGTCATTAAATAGAAAATGCCGACAAAGCTGTTGCAGCATCGAACTCATTGTCGACAAGTCATTTTCTTTCTTTCCTATTTTTTCTCTCTCTCACTCTAACCGTGCTTGGTTTTCAGTATTTATATAGAGACAAACAACCACCCACGTGTAAAAATTCTACGACCGTGGGATAAAACTATACGAACAAGAAAAATGAAGGAAAATTACGGTTTTTTTTCTTTTTTTTTTCCTTTTTGTTTTACTCTTGTTACAACATCAAGCCATTCCATTTATGTTTCAGGAGACTTTATAGCAATGAATCAACGCTCTATTTCAAGTAATATAATCTACAAAGACAAATTTTTTTTTCATTTTATTTATTTAAAACAAACGTAATAAATAATGGTGACATAAGAAGCACGGTTTTTATTTGCATGTATTTTATATGATATTTAAAACATAAAATAAGTATATTCGATAAATATTTATGATGTAATATAAAAATAAAAAAACAAGTTTACTTATCATTAACAATTTTTAATGAACTTATCAAACATTATGATCTTATTGTTAATAGTAGAGTAAGTTAATTTTAAAGAAAAAATAAAAAAGAAACAAGAAAAAAGAAAAGAGAAAAAAAATTGCAATCATTTTTCACTTCTCTCCAAGAGACCTTTTTTTTCAAGAGCAGCCATTTTTAATAAAAGATTTATACGCGGCAATCGAGCGAAATAAATTACGTTTTCGCAAAGAAGTAGTAAGAAAAAAAAAATGAAAAAAGAAATTACAGAGGATTATTACAACGACAAAATTTTCTATCCGGTGCATTTATGTAGTGTAGATAAGCGTTCTCGATAAGTGGATTTCAAATCTCCATTTTACGAACAATCATGTCAAAGCGATTTTTTTTTCTAAAAAAAAAACGAATGATGTTCTCATTAAAGAGGTTCTCGATTGGCATTTACCGAACATTTGGTTACAACTCGACCTGTTTTCTAAAAGAAGCTTTAACGAGCGTGTAAAAAAAAATGCACATAAAAATTAATTAACAGCTTACTTTAGCTATTTTTTCTCATTTTACATTTGTAAACGTTAAAAACGTGTGTGTTTTTTTAATTCTAAACAATCAAACTCACATTCGTTAATAAAACTCCTCTCGCAGATGATGATTGATTAAAACACACGAAATAAAACAAAATAAACTTTATTTATCGTAATAATTTTCATATTGGAAATTTTATTGACGTATCGATTTATAGATTACGATTATACTTAACCACAATTTGCGTATCATCATTGAATTTTTTAATAAACCAACCATGGTTACATCGATTAAATCAATACGCATTTGTGTTTCTTTGAATCATATATATATATATATATACGTATGTATAGTCATGATTCTACGCTATTGGTTTACGTGTAATGAATTAATGTAAATTACACATGCTAAATGCGTTTGCGGTTAGCACTCTTCCATGAAATATTTACCTTCGTGTGTGTATATAACGAAAATGACACAATAAACGATCGTGCAGCATGAAGGGAGGGGAGGGTTGGTTACCAGATGATTTGAAAAGATCAACTGGCAATTGCATAGCAATCTATCCTGTTAAATGGGATTAAACCGTTCGCATGATAGATTTATATAACGCAATCGGGTGACATTTATTCGCGAACATTGTAACCCCCCTTGCCATTATCACCCTATCATATTATCGTAGCACGAAACATAGAGTAAAACGTTGTCAAAGGCTAGCGTGTGTAATAGTCGTACTTGGTTCAAAGATTTTATGGACCCACATATAGAATAAAACAAAGAAAAAGAATAAAAATGAGAAACCAGGAAATGAGCGAGCTTTAATAAATACAAAGTAAAAACATAGTACTCGAGTTGGTGTTGATATTGCATTCAAGCAAATTTAGTTAAACTTTCTACGTGATTAATTTAATACCTGTATTCCAAGTAATAAAACGTATAAAATATATTACTTATAATTCACAATAATTGCATATACAAAAAATTAATAAATATTTGATAGAAATGATTTTTTGAACCATAATAATAATAATAATAATGGGTATTTGATATTAAGATAAATTATATTGTAGGTATATGTTATTATTCGATTCAAGGATTAACACGGTAGAACGAAGATTCACGTAAAAGCGATAAATAAAGCTTTTTCGTTGAGAGAATGCTCATAGGAATGCTATTGCTGCTGTTGCTGCTGCTAGTGCGCTCACTCAGTCAGTACCGGGAGATAGAACAATAGACGTAATCTCGATGCGGGTCCCGTTGGATCGGCTAACGTTATAGCGTTTCGAGGACGTACAACACGACAAGTGCGTTCAAAGTGATCCCCTCTAGCTGAGCGAATACTTCGACACGGCAGTTGCCAGTCCTGCAGGATGCAGGAATTGGCGTAAGGGTAAAACGGAGCTGCCGGGGGCATGAAGGGGTGATGTGAAAGAGAGGATGGAAGTGCCACTGAAGAGAATTTCTCCCATTTCCCATTTCCCGAAACGACAATCGACGCCGATGGAGAACTTAGTTTCTCCACCCCCCAAACCAACCCCATCCATACTCCCAACACCACGTCCTCCCTCCTCTTGCTGCGCGTCATTGCGCAAGTACACGGCACCCGTCTTTTTCACTTAAAACGCGTATTCTTCCCTTTCCTTCCCTCTCTACCCTGTTTCTATTTCTATTACCACTTCCTTTTAACTTTCTACCTCTTTGATATATTGTATCGATTCATTACTAGAGTTTTACTGACAATTCGACAATCGTAATACGATTTTCCTCTAATTGTCGATCTCCTTTCACAATATATTCTCTTTCTCTGTTCGTATCGAATGACAAAATATTTTATTAATATAATAATTATTTGAATTATTTGTCATTTATACTATAGAATAATACTCGACGATGATTAATTAGAGCAAGTGATTCTAAAAACGAGATCATTTTTATTTTTATTTTTTTTTTTACAAGATCGGCGTGTGTGTTCACGTGAGTATTAAAATTTTTATTTATTATACTATATTTAAAAATACGTAGTTTATAAGATTTTCATATAAATAGTTCATTTTAATAATAAACATTTATTATTATCTTGTATTAGGTATACGTGTATTGTTCTTTGTTATTATTATAATTATTATTATTATAATTAAAGGATTTTGATTTAACGTGTATCTAATCAGAACGTATACGAAGGTTCATTAAACCCGATACATGCACACTGACTTTTGATGGAAAACATCTTCTCGCTCTTTAAAAGCACGATTTTTTAAAATACCCAAGCATAATGCAACCAGCTCTTTATATACAGGCACACACTCTATTAAATTTATATTATCTTTTATGACGATACGTTCCAAGAGATAAATTTGATAGAGAACGATAATATTTTCTACCTCGATAATAGGGTCGCGCTTCTACGTTGGCCTTTTATCTCTCATCTACTGTCTCTTTTGCACCCTTTGGATATTACTTAATTAAAAAAAAAAAAAGAAAGAAATAAAAAAAGAGCATTACGTGATTTATATTAGGATCAGACGATGATTAATAATAAAATTAATAATATTGATATTTTATTTTACCCAAAATTATGATTAGAAATATATAACAAAATAAAATGTTAATTAAAATATAAGCATTTTTATTCGTGTAAAGAATATTATACAGGTTGTGAAGTTTAGTAACTATTAGCATTTAAATATTAATTTCCATTATTTGTTATAATATATAAAAAATATTATATACAAAATTTATAAGACACTAAAGCAAGACATAAGGTAGCATAAATATTTTTTTGAGTAACCATCATTGCATCATTGCAAACTATCATAATTTCAAAAGCTATATCTATTATTTATCTTGTATATAAATTAAATTAAATAATGAAATAAATGAAATGCATGCAAAGATGTATGAGAAAATATTGAATCCAGGTCAAAACAATCGTCATTTATCTGTCCGTAACACATATGAAAGACGAGTAGTAGTATTAGTATTAGTATTAGTATTAGTAGTAGTAGTAGTAGTAGTAGTAGTAGGAGATGCAACGGAATTCCTGATACGGTGGTTGCTGCGACTGATCGCGAGAGAAGAGGGTGAGGACTATGATAACGCGAAACTTGAGTTTTACGACGGCCTTTCAATAGCAGAAACGACGAGACATTGCCGATTCAAATTGTGTACCGCGTTTACGAGCTATTTTAGCACGGTCTCGATTGTTCCACATACTCCTGTCATCTCTCTCCCTCTCTCTCTTTTTCCCATCTTTTTCCATATTTTCTTCTTTTCTCGATAATTGTTATGCAGGAAAGGCCATCTCGAAAATAAATAAAGGAAGAAAAAAAAAATGATCCGACAAGAGTAAATTTGCCCTCCTCCTATTCTTCTACCACTCCTTTTTCGTAAGATACTTTGATGTTTTTATCGAAACGGTTATTATTATTATTATTATTATTATTATTATTATTATTATTATTATTATTATTATTATTATTATATTACTATGATAGCGTATCTTTACTATTTTTTTGTTTTGTTTCGTTTTCTTTTATTATCGGTATAACTTAGCGTTACACCTTTCTCTTTGAATACTTAAACAAGAGAGAATAAAAGAAGAAAATAGAGAAAAATGAGAGGAAAAAGGGAAGTTACGAAATGACGTCAAAGAAAATTCTCATTGAAACTTGGGAAACGAATCTTTTTTTTGTCGTTTGAATTATTATACTTCGTAAAGAATTAAAACGATATTATTCGACGGGTCAAGGATCGTTGTTGTTACTATAAAATAATAATAATAATAATAATAATAATAATAATAATAATAATAATAATAATAATAATAGTAATAATAATAATAACAATAAGATATTTTTTCTTATCTTTTAAAAACTATCCAAAATATTTATTCAACAATATAAACTTATCCATTTATTATAGATTAGAATGTACGTATATGTCTAACTCAAAATTTAATTAACATAATATTTGGTGGTTCGGAAAGTCGTTTCGTTTTTCTTTTGTAAAAATGAAGACAATTTTTGCTTCGAGGTTAAACCTAAACCTTTCAAGTGGTCATAAATAGTTGCGTTTGATAAATTGAACCTCTCATCGATCTCATGTGTTACTATTTGTCGGTTTGCATCAACTAATGCCATTTTTGCGTTAGCAAAAAATGAAACGACTTTCCGAACCACGTAATATATATGTATGTTGTGTGTGTGCGATCATCAGAGCTCAAATAATAAGATATTACTCTGCATATAATATATATATGCATTTATAGATTTGCGATCATTTGATCATTGCTTTGGTCAGTCATGCATGATATACAAATAATGTAATCCACATTTAAATTAAGTACACGCCTGACTAACAAATAATAGCGATATTAATAGGGTAGTAGTAGCACACGACTAGTAGAATTCGCGGTGTTGTACGCGAATAATATTCTAATTAATAACGAACGAGAATGCTTGCAGTATCCCTCTCTCTCTCCATCTCCCTTTCTCTTTCTCTTCAACATGAACGATAAAACGCGGTTCTCGGTTCATTTAATATAAGCGTGGAAGGTTTAATTCCCAAGGATTTTCCACGGATAGGAGAAGAAAATTAGTAGCAGTTAAGACAATTATATATATATATAAACAAATAAACTGTAGACTCCCTAAATCCCTGAAGAAAAAATTGTCTCGTTTGTAATTCCCCTGTGCGGGAATAATATTACATTATTAAATATTACATCTCTTCTTTTTCCTAATAGATTGACATTCATTCTGAAATGAAATAAGAGAAAGGTGTTTTCATCAACAAATTTCCTAACACAATTTTGAAATTTTCTCGACGTACTTGTAAAACGATCTTTTTTCTTTCTTTTTTTTATATCTTTTTTTTGAGATGCATTTTGTTTGTTTGTTTGTTTAAATTTGAAACAATGCCAGTCCAATCCCAAGACTTTCCAATTTGAATAAAATCGCGACAAAATCGTAACAGCGTTAAGTACTCACCCGAATTTTTATCGAACGTAAGTAACACGTAAGTCTTGATATTGTCTGGTTCACATTGGTTATTGAGGTCCGATCTCGAATGTACGTTTCTCTGATTAGCATCCCTCTTTTAATACCGATTTGAGCGTGGACTTGAACAAGGTCGACTCATCTGAAACGTCCCATTAAGCACACTTGTATCAATCAAAAAAATATTTACTTTCCAATCGTAATGCAATATATTATTTTATTTATTTATTCATTTAATGACTTTCATTTTTCAATTAAAACAAATCCAATTAACAACGATTATAATATCTTTTATCTAATGTTTAATAAACTTGAGCATTACTCGAATCGTTTAGGTAACGTTTACACCGTTTTATGATTCGTTAAAATGTTTTATTTAATATTGATTTTCAAATAATTTTTTTTTTTTTAAAGGATTAAAAGCTACAAAATATATAAGATAACAGAGATGAATATTTTAGAGATCATTCCCGTTATGATTATACATTTATCTACTTCCCCCGTCCTCCACTTTTTGTCGAACAAACTCCTAGAATCTAAATTACCTTTCTTTATTTTCAATTATTTCGATAAAGTATTATCCGAAAGTTTCTGATAAACTTAAGCATAACACTAATCCAACAAGTAAATGTATATCATTAATTAAAATTCAAATTGCTTAAGTAAACAAGACGAAATATTAACTTTATCTTTTCTCGATTATCTACATTATGGTTGTGTAAAAAAGTTGCTTTAGATTATACCAATCCTTTCAAATTATAAATGAAACATTAAAATTGAAAATAAATGTAAGACACATTACTTTTTTTTTGTATAAAATATCTATCAATGATCTTTAACCAGTGAAGCGTATTATGACGTCTATATCCGTCATTCGTAAAAGTTTGTTACAATTTGATGTTTAAATTGTAATTTTAGCGAAAACTAAATTATATTCGTAAATTTTAATATTTTTAAAATGTTTAGAGGTGAAAAAAAGTCAAGAATAAATTTTTAACTTCTATAAATATTCGATTTTTTCTCTAATTTTTCCGTTTATTATGTATAAATATATTTTCATATTAAGAAACTGTGTGTACATTACTAAAAAAAATTGTTTATTTTCTAAAATAAAGTCATTTCTTTGACCCAATATTTTACCAGCTCCACTTACTCTGTGTTTGACGACTATATCCGTCATCGCTTGATTATTGCGACACACACGGGAGCGTGCGCTGCGTACAGATCGCCACACTTAACTGGTTAAATAAAAGAAAAATATATTTCTTAAAAAATTTATTAAAATAAAAAAGAAATAATTTTTCTCATTAAAATGTCTGAATAACCACAACTGAAAGAGTACAAAATATTTCACCATAACGATTGACGAATTAAAATATTATAATTCTGCATAGTTACATAAAATTTAACGACATTGAAGTCTAGAGAAAAAAAATGAACTAATTTGATAGAGAAAAAAAAAAAGATAAATTTACATCGAAAATAATAAATGAACTATGTAGTTTGTAAAAATGAATGATTGGCAAAGTATGTTACAAAATATTATATGAAAGAATGAAAATTGTATGTCGTTTAAATACGCTGGAATGCATTTGCGAACAAAATATAAAAAGTAAATCTAACACAGCGTGCATGCTATTGTGAATAAAGAAATATTAAAAAGCGTTACATAATTATTCATAACGTTCTATATTAAATATTAAAATATACATATATACATATGCACAGTTACCATATGATACTTATTTTTTAATAATTCTGAGACCTATAATAATGCATACAAATAATTGATGCATTCTCTTTAATAATCAAATAAATGCATTCATATATGTGCCCATAATTATGAAAGTGGTCTAAGTCATGTATCCCTTGTTTCGAGATATTTAAAGATTTATATTTGAACATTATGTGAATTCTATGTAATATTGAAAAAACAAACATTATCTAACGATTCATTCTTGACAATATCGTGAAAATTACATTGAATTTATTTAGTTTATAATAATGTGGTGCGTAATAACTAATAAATTCATTTTTTTTTAATGTTGACTTAGATCACTTTCATAATTATGGGCACATATGATAATACCGTGAACTAATTACAGAATTTTTTAATTCCTAAAAAAGATACTTGTTAATAATCTATTGTTGACAAAGAACATGTACTTAATAAAATTAATTAACTATCTTAAACAACAAGAAAAAAAATAGATTATTAATAATATTGAGTTTATTACAAAATGTGCATTTCTTTTTATTTTCTAAAAGTTCATCATAGTTTTTTCATATTTAAATTATTATTTATTATAAAGAAAATATTAAAAACAACGAAGAAGAAGAAGAAGAAGAAAAAGAAAAAGAAGGATATTTCTTTTGTGAAAAATAGCAAAAGAATTTAATATCCTACTGTCATAAACCAATGTAATAAAGAAAATAAACAAAAAAATTTTTTAATTATCACAGTTTCTCTGGAAAAAGAAAAGAACTGAATTAAACATCTTTTTTTTTTGTTGAATCTTTTTCTGCTAGATAAAGTTAAACTTGTTTGCTAGAATACACACACTTTATCATTGCTGAGTCACCGTTGAAGTAAAAAATGATTTAGCGTAGAAGAATTTCGAGTCAATAATGCATTTTGCATTTTCCTAGCATCACTGGATGTTAATTGTGTTTTTTTTCTCAAAGTTAAGAATTATAAAAATATTCATTAACGATAACAATTTATATCTTTTTTTATCAATCAAGACAATATATTTTCCTGTTAACAATTTTTTAAATTATTACAAATATATATATTTGTTACAAATTCTTTTGTAAGTTTTTTTTTTGTTGGTGGGTAAATGCTGAGCGGTTTAACTCAGCTCTCTTGTCAGAAGGTTGACAGTAGGGGGTCCAAGCTGTAATGTAAAAGGCTCGCAATAAATTTTAATTTTAGCCACAGTAAACCAGGCAGCAGTGATACATTGGTGTAAAGCTTTAGGGGGGGGGGGGTGAGGAGAGCAGTGTCCTTTCCTAGTTGATACCTTTCTCACTTCGTGGTCAAATCCTTTATACCTTCTTAAGATAAAAGACCATGACATCTAGCCATCAGTTACATATTTACTTTCTTTTAGACAACGGAAATAAAATAAATGGAATCTCTTGATCCTAGTAATAAAAAAAAAATTAAAAATTACTAAATGATAAGATTTAAAACAAATACCATACACAGTGTAATGGTTTAAAAAAAAAAACTGGAAATAATAGTAAAATGTAGATAATTCATTACGTTGAATGTTTTGCACAATTTTTTCGAAAAAAAAAATATATAAATGAAAAAGGTAAAAATAAAAAATCTTATTATTTTTTTTACTAAATGATAAAATTTAAAACAAATACATTAAAAAGAAACTAAATAAAAAATAGGAGTAAAATAGTTAATTTATCTCGTTGAACGTTGCACATTTTTTTATAAAAAAAAAAAATATATATATATATATATAAAAGAAGAAGAAAAATAAAAAATTAAAAAACTATATGTCGAGGATTCTAAGAATGTTTCATCCTTTAGTAATTAGATCTGTCGAAGTACAATAACGTTATCGACCGCCAGCGATTCCTCGAGAAATTCGATTTGCGGATGGGCTGGCTGGCCACCATGGAGTACCATGTTATTGAACTAATTGCTTTAGGATCACCGTGTAGCAGGTGGTGCACATGTTATGCATGTTCCGAAATTTACGATGTCCAATTATCTAAAACACTGTTGCGCCCTACTACCAGCCACTTGATTGAATGCACGTGATAGAAATTACAGTTAGCGTTGATGCCCAAGCACACTGAATATATACCGTGTTTCGTAAACAACTTTCCTTCCTAGTCTGAACCAGTTTCCATTCTCGAAATTGCACTCGCGAGGGACTCGTTCGTCATTGGTCGAGGTATTTCTACTTATAAAGAAATTTTTTAAACTTCTGCTACATGTGGTTTATCATAACATTTCTATTAGTTTATTAATTATAACATAATTAAATGAGTAACGTTTGTGCTGAATCTATGGGGTATTTTCTGTTTTTATAAAAAAAAAAAATATCTAAGAGTAATTAAATTTTTGCAAGGAATGATCTTGAAAAGTTTCACACTTCTATATATTGTTCTTTAAATAAAAGTGAGATCGATCTGGAGGATAGAAGAAAATAAAACTCATTTTTTTTTGTTTCCTACGTTAAACTTGTTTGCGTGAATAAAGTTCGAATTAATGGAAAGTGACAGTTCATTTTGTGCATCCATATGCTACCTCTCTTGATTTTTATTTCTTATTTTCCCTACGGTCGAACACAGCTAGAATGAAATATTCTACGCGGTCGATGAAAAGGAAGCAATAAAAAAAGAAAAAAAAAAAGAAAAAGAGGGAAATCAAACGAGATCGTCTGATGAATGGAAAGATTTCAAAATAACGAAGAGAGAGCCAACCCATTCTAACTTTTCTATTACAATGAATGTCGATTGCGTGCTCTCTTCCAGTATTCTCTACTTTCCATCGAAAATGATCCCCCATGAATCGTCAGAGTTTCTGCGAAAACTTTTCCCTTTTAGATATTAATTTTCCTCGATCTTCTGTCTCTATCTCTTCTTCTTCTTCTTCTTCTGATTGCGATAATGTTAAAACGTATTTCTGACCTATTTAATTGGAACGATAGAAATTGGAATCTCGTTACACGAAAACCAAATTTTTCTTTTATTTATATAATATCTATATAACGAATATTATTTACCATCTTCAATACATTTCGATTAAAAATTACAATTTGTTTTTTCTTTACCAATAATAGAAATAATTTTCAGATGTTTTTTTTTTACTGAACGAGCTTATTATAATTAAAGTGACCATATAAATGTCTTATTAAACAATTTTTTTTTAAATGTACACTCTTTAACCAGTTGACTGTGGAATTTAGTTTCAAAAGATCACTACAGGGTGCGAAATTAAAAACAAGCAACGACGTGTATATACGTCGAACGCAGGTCAAATGTTATTATTATACATTTTACGAAAAACGAGGAAGGATTACATTTTTATTCGTCAAAAAAACTAACAATTCGTTTCTGAATACGTTATTCTTACTAAAAGTTTGAAAATTGTCAAAAAATAATAAAATACATAAACAAGAAAAATAAAAAAATAGTTTACAAAATTTCAAGCTTTGTATGTGTGATATGTTTCAAAGTGTGCAGGGTACTACGATAAGTGCGACTTCAAAGGTCGTACACCAAAACCTTGTTTCCTTGCGTTTTCCATTTTTTGAGCAGACGGCATATCTTATTAATAAAAATAAATTAAATAAATATAAATAAAATACATATAGGTCGTATTGGTAATATAAAGGGAACATACCACCAAATAATATTCTTATTACATTTTATTGAGATTTCGAATTTTTATAGTGAATAAGAATTTTTTATTTTACACGACGAATATACACGTCAAACGCACCGCAGTAGAGATTTGGTCCGACGTGTATACACGTCGTACTAACTTAACTGGTTAATATATATATATATATATATATATATATATATATATATATTATTCAAAATTTATAACAATGTGTATTTTCAAAAGAATACTTTTAGTTCAATCAAAAGTTTAGAAAACATTTGATATTAAATATTCATATAATATTTAATAATAAGTATAAAATGTGTTATATTACTTGATAAATCATCGTTATAAAATACACACACATATATATATATATATTACATATTCTCTAAACTTACATACGAATATAATGAAGCTTCTTGATAAATACATAGAAACCCGTTTGCTTGATCAACACACGGTAAAACCTTCATAATGTACGGTGTAATACTGAATTTCAACGGCGAATAGATGGGGAACAAATTTAATCAGTAGAACGCATATCTAACCGACTTTCAATATATTATGTTAAAATTAGAAAATAATGATAAATAATACCAAAAAAAAAATAACTTGAAAAATGCATTCTGTAAAAAATTTACGTGGATTATTAAATATTTTCTCTGAAAAAAAGTAATACAATTTGATTTACCAAGAAAGAAAATCGAGTAATAAGCACTTAAGAATATTAGTGTAGTAGTAGACTTGTTCTACGAAACGTTCTTTAGCGTAAGGATAAAGGAAAACGAAAGGAGAAGCCCTTAGAAGGAAGGAAAGGGCGGCTCACGTCCTTCGATCAACGCTAAAATCTGTTCCGTGTCGTATCTTGTGCTACTCGTTGCATTCGAGGTAAGATAAGAAACGAAAGACTTTGTCCCAGCCAACTGGAAAAAGGGTATTCACCCTTAGGTGTATATATATATATTGTTAGAACGAATGTGTATTCTTGATTTTAAGGGACACTCCATAAGAGGAGACTCCTGTGGGAATTGCCATTTCATTCTTACCTAGAATCAAGTCTGATTCCATCCGGAAATATGCATTGCGACGGGGACCTTCACCTACAATACTTGTTTCACAAGGAATCATCCGAGTTTAATTCTCCAGAGACGTTTCCAGATCTAACTATTTTTCAGATATGTTTGTTTAGATAACTAGTATAATCTTTCTTTATTTTCTATCTCTCTCTTTAATATTTTCATTTGCATATTTAATAGAATTAGTCTTTAAAAAATGATCAAATTGTAATAATTTTATTTAACTATGTAACTTTTTAATGTTAACTTTTTGTGTAACTTTGATAAAAATGAAATTTAATTTCCACGAATCGTAGGAATATTTTCTAAATTGTTCTTTTTGTATAAAATCTTGCTGACTTTTTTGTCACAGTACATAATTTATGTATCTATAAATTATATTTTATGTAAATAATTAAATTAAATTTAAATTATTTATGTGTCTATAATTTATGTAATTAATTACAAATACTTTTATTTTTTATTTTTTATTTTATAAAAATCATGGACAGAACCGATAGATGATATAATTATATTCAAATAAAAATAATATTCCATAAAGTTGTTAATTTGACGATACAATTTTATCAAGTACTTATATAAGTAACTTATCCAGTTAAGAAAAAGCAACATTGGTAGCTTAAGTTATCGAAGCTTCTAATGCAAGAGTGGGAGGTAAAAAAAAAAGTAAAAAAAGAACTGGATAATGCAATTACGTACAACAAAAAAACAACAAGAACGAATGAATCTGGTATTAATTCGATAAAAAAGAATAAAGAAAAAAGAAGAAGAGAGATCTACCCCCGTAGATAAGGAGAAAGGGATGAAAGGGAAATAAAACCAACCTAATAATAAGAAAAGGGAAGATATCAGTCGTATAAATTGAAAAGAAACTTGTCCTTCTTTTTCCGCGAGTGAGCGAGCGCGTGTTACAATGAGTAAGAAGATCTTGACAGTTATTTGACAACGAAAAGCGAGTAAAGAAATTCGTTTGAGTTACGATAAATGGGATGAAGAAGATATCGTAAAATGATAAGAAACGAGCTTCATGTTTACTTGCACACGATGGTAGTGAGGTGATGAGGGTGGTAATGGTGGTAGTGGTGTAGAAGGGTGACCTCACCAATTCGAGGCCAATTCGAATTTCCAGACTGTTTGACATAGTCGAAAAACTCGTGGATAGTCTCACGCACTCAACTACTACTACTACTACTACTATTACTACTACTACTGTAACTACAACCCCCATGATAGGAAGCTTTGAGGTGGAAAAAAAAAAAGACAGAGAGATATATCGAAGGAGAGAAAATAAAGAAGTAAGAAGAGAGGTTATATTGGTTAGAAAGAAAAAGAAGAAGAAGAAGAAACGTAGACGTTATAAGTTGTTCGATCCTCTCATTGTATTTCTTGGCCAACCATGACGCCACCCAACACAACCATCATACCACGATCGGCTTAAAGGAAGGAACATACTATCTCTCTTTCTCTCTCTTTCTTCAAGAGACATATTTTCCCACGATAAGAAAAGGAAAAACATCTGACTCTAATCGTTCGTAAGAAAGCGGAAACACGAAGAAGGACGAGTAAAACGAGGGAGGGGGAAGGAGTTGCGTTCGATCAAACGAAAAAGAAGAACTTTTCGTATCGTCGTTCAAACTCTCTCTCTCTCTCTCTCTCTCTCTCTCTCTTTCTCTCTCTTTTTTTTACAAAGGAGTGAGGAAAAGGAAAATATAGGAAGAAAATTCGAATAGTTGTACTATGACGACTATTTCAAACTTCTCCTTCTTCTTCTTCTTCTTCTTCTTCTTCTTCTTCTTCTTCTTCTTCTTCTTCTTCTTCTTCTTCTCTTCAAAGACTTCGTCAAGAAATATAAACAAAAAATATAAAAAAAAGGAACAATCCTTGACGTTGAATGTATTTTTATTCGATACTCTGTTTTTCAAGATATTACGTACATAAAGGATTGAATAGTACTTGTTTATAAAGTACATGGATTTTTCTTTGGAGATTAAAAAACAAAATTAAAAAAAGGGGATGAAAAAAGTAGAGACAAAGGATGTATTTAAAAGAAAATAATAAAAAGAATGCACTGTCCGACAGTGTAGCGTACGGATTCGCTTGACTAGTGCAGTTACATACACCATGCAGATATAAAAGCATAGAAGGTATGATTTTAAAGGAGACGACATTTAATTAATAATTATAAAAAAGTGTCTCGTCTTTACAACAATATATAGTTAGTAACTGGTGTAGAGACGGATATTTTAAATCAAAGAAAAACTAGCTTGCAGAATGCCGTTCTTATTCTCTCTTTACGTTACAGATAATTCTTTCTACATTGTATCTCTCCACATTTACAACGTTCAAATCTTTTCGTCTTTAACAAAGTCAAAAGGGAAATATATATCTCTCGTTATCGTTTGCTAAGTTCACCAACGCTGTTTTATATTACTATGCATTTTTATTTTATTTTTAAAAAAGGGACAGCATATTAAATATGCCTATCAATGTTCAATAAATTGTTTTATTTCTTTAAATTGATAGATCTTTTGGAATTATTTCTTCAATTAGTTATACAATCATCGAAACAATATAATATTTAATAATATTATTTTATTTAAATTGCAATATGAATAAATTCAATGGTAAAAAGATAATAAAAGATGTGTGCAAAATAATATGAAAAAAAAAGAAGTTATCTATAGTAAAAATGTATATAAAAATGTTCGGACGGAAAGGTAATCGCTAATTTCGCTTATTTGAATATTGCGATTAGCATTATCCTTTTAAGACTTCATCCGATAAGCGGTTCTTTCGAGTAAGTTAGCAAAGAAGCTAATCGTTCGATCGAAGGAACGAGCTATACGAGGAAGGGAAAACTTCAGTACTTAAAGTAGGACAATTTTGAACTCGTGCTAATTAATAGAACAAAAAAAAAAGATTTTCTAAGTAATATTAATTGCTTAAGTTGGTAAAAGAGAAGAGAACATTAACAACAACAAAAATAAAAGAAACATAAAATAAAATAAAATAAAATCCGTATAAATTATTTATGTAATGACCTATATTAAATAACGTAAGATACTTGTCGAAGTAATTGAAGTTATTTCATTTCTTTATTCTAAATAAAATAATCATTTGCAAGCATCATTATTTTAATTATTTGTGGGGGTGGTTGTGATTTCAGACAAACAGAGAAATATATATATATAAGATTTTATTGAATCAAAATAAAAGAAATGTTTATTATAATATAACAAAGACTTAAGTATTAAAGTTTAAGATAAAAATTGGAAAAGAAAAAAAGCAAGTAACCAGAGTTAGAAACCATAACCACACTCGTATAACACTCACTCGTCACACCGAATCAAGAAGAGCCGAGGACCGCCTTCTTCACCTCGCTTATATATATGCATTCACCCCACCAATAGTCCCGATCACTTCCGTTAATCATTCTAGAAATCTCCAGACTATTCCCAACCGATCAAACAAAAGACTTCTTCCCGATTTCCGGTTCGGGAACATTCGAGAGATTTCGGGGTGTTTACAAACAATGACATCAGCTGATATCGCACGCCTTTCTTTCTTGCTACACACACTAGTATTCATATCGCTGCGTGCACTAACACTCATATCCATATCGCTACATATTCATACAAATCTTTCATCAATTGTTTCCATGTACACCATACACTGGCACTCTTACATATATATAACTGAAGATGAAATGACTAATTACCAGTTTTTCCTACATATTATTGTATTACATGCGACTGCATACTACGAAACGTATTAATTACAAAATTAAAAGTAAAATTTATTATTGTTTATAAAAAAATTATCCTATTCCTGATGCTATGCAATGGTCTCATTCTCTCGAAATTTGCTTTTTTAAAGGTTGCACTTCTAACTTTTGTGATCTGCACACATGAAACAAACAAATAAACTATCTTCCATGTATCTGATGAATTCTCAAATAAAAAAATTTATCTTAAATAATAAATATCAGGGGTTTATTGGCAAAAGGGGGGAATCTACCTTTGACTGAATTATTTTGAAAATGACAAACGGGAACGGGAACCAAGGGAATGAAATTACTGCTCTCTGCATACCGTTCGATAGGATTTGAAAAAGAGAGAGAGACATATATATACCTGGAATTAGAGAATTTCACGGTCCCTTTGTTTAAAGCAACATGGATTGAAAAGATCGTAAACGCGCGTATCTCGCAAACGTTCGTTGGCATCGGCCATCTTCTTTTTCAATAAAGCACACACGTCGAAAGGCCCAATTACAACGGAGTTAGAGAGCGAGACGACCGATTCGACGTCATCGGAGCTTTTTTTTCCGCGAGGTCCGAACACGAATCATGTCCGCACATGCATGCTTTTCTATACGAATTTTCCACCTGTTTTTTCTTTTTTCTTTTTTTATTTTCACTATTCGCGCGAACGATTTCCACTCGGCTCTGATCTCACTACTACTATCATGCGAAACGTATTTTTGTCCTATCGATTCGCAAGCTTGTTAGCTCGAGCGACGAACGTTACAGCTTGTGTCGTTTTGTATAAGTGTGTGTATGTGTGTTTGTGTATATATATATATATTTCGAAAAGTACTACGCGACGAGCCCGCGCACCGTGATCATAAAGTGGAAGTCGTTAGAATACTTCAACGTGTTGTTTCGAACAATTGTTACGAGTTTGTTTCGAGATGCCGGCCGATGGTACTCGAATCACACGAGGTTCGCTTCCAGTTTTTATTTTCGCGCTTTAAAAAATTCCCTACTGAACCCATCTCCTCCTTCCCCCACCCTTTAGCTGGTTCCGACCTGATTCAACTTCAAAAACTATTTCCCACTTCTCGTTTACGTTTTTCTTTATGTTCGTTATTGTTCTTGTTGTTGCTTCTGATGATTCTGCATTTACTTTCGTATTTCTTTTTATACACGCACATATAATGGAAGAGTTTGTTATTTTTTTCGTTAAATCAAAAATAAAAACATAAAATCCGTATAAGCGAGTGAAAAATCGTTTCTAATGTTAGTAAAAAGTAATACGGCGTCATTCACTCTAGCTAGAAGGCATTGACAGTTTAGATTCTCTCTCTCTCTCTCTCTCTCTCTCTTATTTTTCATGTTTTTTCCATCCTCTATATTCTTCTGTAATTTCTTTTTCTCTCCTATTATATTTTCCCTTCTCAAGATTCTCGTAGTCGTCGCGCCTTTTCGTCGTGTGCTTTTCAATGCTGAAAACATTTCTTTTTCTTCTTCCCTTCTTCTTCTTCTTCTTCTTCTTCTTCTTTTTCTTCATCTTCTTCTTCTTCTTCTTCTTTTTCTTCTTCTTCTTCTTCTTCTTCTTCTTCAGCTTTTCCTCTTATTCCTTTTCTCTTACTATCACTCTCGTGAAACGTTCGATACGATCCATCCGAGTTTTCCTCTTTGAAACTTCTTCAGACGATTTCAACCCCTCCTCTCCCCATCCACCGCCTCTCTTCAACCTACCCTATCCTCCTATCTACTCTAACTTCTTGACTGCTTCGATCTTCCTTCTTTTTTTTTGAGATGTTCCAAGCTTGACGATGTCACTGGATGACCGAGCGTACTCTTCTCTCTCTCTCCTTTCTAAAATTCGTACCTTTTGCATTACGTCGAAAGAGAACTTTAAACGACTCCACCCCTCTCTTTCTACCCCCCCTTTTCAAATCGCTTTACGAGTGAAGTAATTCATCCCACGACAATCTGTTACATTACTTACTTCAATTACTATTTCAAATAATAGAAAAAAGAAAATGTATTATTTCTCTAGTCAAGTTTCTTCTTTTAAATTGTTATAAAAAAAAAGAGAGAGAGAAAAAAACACCCACATCTTTTGTTTGAAACAACCTTTTCAACCAAAACAAAAGAAATAAAGAATTCATTTACATTCAAAGATAACAAGGACTCCTGTTTGAATTTTATTTTATTAAAAAATTTTTTTTAATCATCCAAATTACTTATTATTCTCTGTTCTTTGTTGAATATACATACCTGTAATATTACCTATTAACGAAAAATTCTAAACATGAAACTTCTCGATGATATTATTCTTCTGAACAAAAAATTTCTAGCTAACAATTAATAATTATAAGTTAATTAATAGTTAGGTAAAGTTAACTTATATTTTCCGTTCATAACGTAGAGAAGAACAATAAAAAATTTCTACCTAACAATTAATAATTTAAAAATCAATGCAAAAATAATTAACTTATAAATGAAATTTTATAGATTACATAATACATAAAGGAAAGATAGTATTTTATTGGAAAATTTGTTTTCCGTTCATAACGTAGAGAAGAACAATAATAATAACAAGGTTGTCATATTTTCTCTTGACTATTTTGTAATATCCGCTTTCGTTTTCCTTGAAAATCCACTCGTTATTGTATACGTTAACTATTGTTAAAACGAGAAGAGAAAATAAGATAAACTGTAGGGAAATATTATGCGTTTATTATGAATATACTTATATATATATATGAATGTAATAGAATAGTCATGAAGAGTAAACTGAACATAACCAATACACACACATAACATCTCACGATTGTCACTCGCTAATTAAATGGATTTTATAGAATAGAAGCAACGAAAGCTACTCTCTCTCTCTCTCTCTCTCTCTCTCTCTCTCTCTCTCTCTCTTTTTCTCTTCTAGCACTATCGAACGTTACTAACGAATTCGCGTACACGCAAATATTCTACACACGCATGTATATGTGTGTGTATGTTTCTGTCACACAATTCTACTCGGGCTTAACAACCGACTCTAAAGCTGACCCGTCAACCGGCACGGATACGTCGGACATGCATCGTTATACCTGTTGCAAAGTTTTCCAATGGATAGTAGTTTGATGCATAGGACGACTACTTTGGCTCAGCTTCTCGTTTAATGGACGCTCTAAATTAAACTCCCATTTCGCGTTACAAACCTATCTATATGACTCCGATAGTCTATACTTAATGAAAAACATTTCCTACGAAAGTTTTTTATAAATCTCATACTTTCTTTTACTTTTTTCGAAGTATAAACTTCTTTAGAATGAATGTGATTTGAAAATGGATGCAACGAAAAAGCGACAGGTAGCGATAAACCAAACAAATAAACTCGATGAAACGATAAGAACGATTTACGTTAGTAAGAAGAGAAAAAGAGACAAATATAGGATTTAGCCTAAAAGAGAATGAGATAGAATATAGAATACAGTTTTTCCTATTCTCGATCACTTGTCTCATTCTATCGAAACTTACTTTTTTGAAAGTTTCGATCAATTTTGTGTTAGGATTGTACGATGTCATAGGAACCAGAAGAAAGTTTTTTATTTTTCATATTTTTTTGTTTTTTTCTTTCATCAATTAATTATATAACTACCCCTTTATATGTATTTATATCGTGAACAGAAATTCTTGATAAAATACATATTGAAATAAATTTGTAAAGTATTTCTTTGATGAAATATAAATATATATATATATATGAATTAAAATCGCTTCAGGCAAGTTGATATATTTATCAAATATTTTAATAATTATTTCTTTTCATTTCTTTTTATTTTTTAACTCGAAATATATATATATATATATTATATTTTATTATGTTAGTTAGAATATTATTATAATCATTTAGATGTACACGTTTGGTTATACGAATGAAAAAAAAATATAAATTAATCATTTTTATTCGATTTTAATCGACCAACATTTCCATACCAAAAAAAAAAATATGAAGCATATAAAACGAAGTAAAAAAACAACTATAGTTTCTAATAATTCGATGAGAAGTTAAACTATTTTAGGATATCAAATTTATACATATAATCTTCAGACTGATTAAAGAGTCAACACAGATATTTACTTTTTCCCCATGTAAACAAGAAAATGATCGAATAACTGCAATTGCCAGCGTACACAGAATTATGTTCAATCATAGTAAATAGATGAAAAAAAAAATAAACCTATCTAGCATTGATCAAACTATACAAACGATGTCCAAATAATTTCAGTGTATCAATTTATAACAGTTTCCCTCTTCATGCCCCCCATACGTTTATCTATGATTAAATTTGAATATTAAACGATCTTATTTTGTATAATGCATGAATATTCAATAAAAATAAATATTTATTAAATTTCATTTAATTAGCATAAATATATTTTTGCAAGAATAGATAAATATAATAATACGTCAATTGTATATCGTGGTGCCACGTATTTATATAGTTTGATGAGATAAATCTAATATAAAATTTAATTACGACATGATTTAATTAAATACTCTCAACGCACATGAATTATATTGGAATCTATACGTTACGTTTCAATTCAACCGATAATGAAAATTATGAATATTATTATATAATTCGTAACGATAATCAATGGCTCAACAAAGTGATTTTTATTGTTCTTTTTATTATTTTTTTCAATTGCAAAATTTACAATAACTGGTTGTTCCCTCTTACGAATTGATATCTTCGTTAGGATGAACCAACGTCACTGTAATAGGATACTGAAAATTTAATTCTAATCTACCTCCAATCTCTGTCTATCTGTATCTCTTTCTCTCTCACTCTCTCTCTTTTATGATATTATTAATTACTTCGCATAGCCTTAATGTAAATGCCACTTGTCAAAACAAATTACCAAATTTTACACATCAGTGACCAAAAATAAAAATATTTTGCAAGAATTTGAAATTGATATTAATTTCTTACGATACGTCAAAATGATCTAATTAAACATTTCTAATTTGACAATTATTTCAATCATAATTATTTACAAAAATGACGTTATTTGTATAAAATAAAATAAAATAAAATAAAGTCAATCTTTTCAAAAGTATTTACTTGGAAATACGTATCAATAAAAAACGTTTAATCATTCGTGTCAATTAATTTAAAACTTATATGAAAAATATTTAAAAGTAAATAATAAAGAATAATAATTAAGGTGATATAAAAAGAAATTCGCGTGTGTAAGATTGAAATGACAGACCATTTATTCGATATAACAAGTTCAGTGTGTTACACGAATATTCGAAAAGGAATCCTTTTGACATAGAATGGAAACGACGATGTTTGACAAATCAGACATTTCATGTTGCATGCTGATACATTTGATGTACACAATATCTTCCCTGAGTTCTAAGCAAATTCTCTAAATATATAACATACCAATGTAAGTGTCTCTGTATGTATGTGTGTGTTTATATATCCGTATTATAGAAAGACTAAATTATGAAAGCTGCCTATTAAACGACAAAGAAGAAGAAATCAGCAAACTAAGTAATAGTAATCACGCTTGACATCATACTAGGTATGTCGTAACTATGTCATTCTTCTTAATCCGTGAATCGTTTCAATTCATTTCCTTTTCTTGGAAACAGACCCTTCGAATTGTTACCATTAGTGTCCACATTGCTCAGACAAAGTTCTAGTTTCTTCTTCTTCTTCTTCCTTCTCTACTAATTTTCTCTCTTCCGTCTTTTATACTCTGACAACTTTTCGTTCCTTTTCTCTACTATTTTCTTCACTTTCTTTTAAACATTTTTCACAAGAGAGAAGAAGAAGAAGTCGCGTGAACGCGACGAAGCACGGATGCAAAACAACAACGGTGGAGGGACACAAAACGAACTTTTCAAAAATTAAAGGCATTTATATACAAAGGAATTTATGTAACTCGGTTTGTTCCGGCGTGTTACGTATGCGGAAACAAATACGAGAAAGAAAGTTAGCCCAGCCAAGCCTGGACTTGCACCGTTTTTCCACGATGAAAAAAACAAAAAGAAAAAGGGGAGAAACTTGTTCGTATTTTATTTTTGTCACGGAGGAAAAAGAATGAAGGGACCCAAACAAAACAAAAAAATAAATAAAAAAAATAAAGAAAAATAATAGTAAAAAGAAAAGGAAGGTATTTCATCATCGGTCAGATTATTAATCATTAATTGTAACCTTGATAAGAAACAAAAGAGGTTTCGCGAGTTAGGTTTGTTGCTTATAGAAATCATGAATATCAGTTAAGTCAGTAGTCCAGAGTTGATTCTGTCTAGAATGTTCCTCCTGGTGCGACAATCGTTCCACGTTAGCATAGCGAAACACGCGGTATTTGCATTTGACAGCAAACCGAGGAGCCTCGGTGGTGGTGTAGACGTTGTCGGAGCTTAATCTGGGTCCAACTAAGAGGATTATCGTGAAAATGTTTCATTCGTGATTTCGCTCGTTGTATCGCTACTAGCATCTCTCTCTCTCTCTCTCTCTCTCTCTCTCTCTCTCTCTCTCTCTCTCTCTCTCTCTCTCTTTCTTTCTATCCGTGCAAGTTTGTCTTGACAAAAATAATCTGTCATCTTGAAACGATTTATACGCTTTCTATTATTTACTTATTTTTTCTTTTCCTAATTATACAAAGTAATGCGTATATAATTATTTAAAAATAGTTATAAAAAAAAAAGTAATTCAACAGTCAATAAACATTTAAAAAATTATATTTTACTTGATTCATATCATCATTTCTTTGAGCAGCTTGACATTAACTATTAATAACATACCGGAATAACTAACTACTGGTACTCTGTAAAGTCACTTGAAAAGTTATAACGTCATTTAGTTGGAACACGTATGTATATATATATATATATATGTATATGTATCTACCTACCTAGGTTTCTGATGCTAGAGAGGGAACCGTAGGATTTTAATGCTGCTACGGTGCAATGTCCTTTGATGCATATTTCGTTCAAATTTCTCATAGCGATGTGTAATTAATCAGATACATAAATGTAATTCTGCAAAAATTTCTTCTATCGATGTATCCTCGTTCCCCCCTTCCCCCATCCTTCCCACAATTCTTATTAATCAATTTTCATTATTTATCGATTTTCTATAATTATTTATACCATTGAATGTTACTCCTGAGGGATAAAACGTAGTTTCCGTGCTTCATTAATAACATAGTTCATTAATATTGCTTTGCTTTTGCTTTGCTTTTGCTTAACTGCATATATACATGTATTTTACGTAAGTACGAGAGTGAGTGTACGTGCTTATTGCAGAGACATACATTTCTTACTAATAAATAGTAACTCTCACAGTTGTGAACTATTAACAAAGTATGAAATATTGATTATCATTCGTTAATTTACTAAATTTCTAGATAAATATAATATTTAATTTAAGACAAATATTTCTCTTTCTCTTTCTCTCATTTTTCACGATACGATAATTTGTTTTACATTTATTATACAATTCAATTAGATAGATGGATAGAAAACACAAATTTCTTATTCCTTACAGGTTTATTACCTAGAAAGGATTGAAAAAAAAATTGGGAACAAAATAATTTCCCGTATGTTTCTTGTTAGCGTTGAATCGCAGGTGTATTAAATCAATAGTCTCTTTCTCTCCACTTTTCACGAGTCGAGCGTATTCGTATTTTTTTTTTTTTCTATATGCGGTGATCGTAGATAGAAATGAATACGAACCCACAGCCAAAACATCGTTAACAACAAACTCTGTCAGCATAGTGTCGAAATAAATGTTAAATAAAATTATTCAATCTGATTTTTACACGTCCCAGACTTGTTGGCGAGAAAGAACAAGATATATATATATATATACATACATAGATAGATAGATCGATAAATAGATAGATAGATAGATAGATAGATAGATAGATGGATAGATAGAGAAGGTGAAAGAGAGAGAAAGAGAGAGTGAGAGGAAGCGAGAAGAGCAGTAACAAATATTCTCTCGTACCAAATCTGCATACTAAATATTCGTTACAATTTCATATTCGGTATGCGAACCCATATATACCCCGATTGCGCGTACCAATTTTTTTTTTTTTTTTTTTTTTTTTTTTTAACAATTTCGCTCTTGCGAGCATTTATTCGGGCGCGGAATATAATCGCGTACGTTCCTTCGACTTCGGCACGTACGAGCTGAAAATTGTTCACAGAATGCTTCTACGTTCTTCTTTTCATCGAGTTTTTCCTACCTCTTCCTACTTACTTTCTTTCTAATATAAAGTTTTTTCTCAATAAGAGAGAACACACAGAATAAAATGTGAAATGCCTTGAAATCATTTTCTATCTCTTGACGAAATTATAATTACGGAATAGTTGAAGTTCGTTTAAATTTTGTCACGATTTGTAATTTTTTTGTTTTTTTTTTTCACGTGTTGGATAATTAATGCAATTTATGATATATCATTAATGAGATTTAGTAAGAAAATAATTCATCTTAGAAGCATGTTGCTTTATTATTATTATTAAAATAAAGTTATCAATATGTGCTAATTTTAGTCGCGATCGTCAATTCGCAACACGCTTTATACAGAAATATATGTTTTAGCAACGCGACCGCGTCGATCGGCATAACTCGCAGAAAATTGACGAATGCGCTATCACCCTTCATGGCACACTCCGACAAAGATTTTTAAAAACCCCCGGCACTAAAACGGTTAATAACCATTTATATAATTATAATTTATATTTCAAAGAACCAAAGTAATACAAAACTTTTGTATAAAATCGAAAAATAATAAAAAATTCTCTCTTGCATCGAGACCATACACTTTTAAAAGAAAAAAAAACGCGTAATACTTTTATTTGATATATAATTTTATATATTAAAAATTAAAATAAGCAAATGATTAAATTAACTTTCAATAACTATTAAATCTTTTTATCAGTAGCTTTGTGAACAATGACGAAACAATATTATACTATATTCAAAGGGTTAATTACCTTTTTAATCGGATTTCACTATTATTACACGAATACAAGACGATTTTGGATTCACATGAATAACTACCGAGCATTAAATGCTTTTGTATTAGATTGAAATTTAATTAGAGATACATAAATCGGTTGCACATACCTGTAATACCCCATATATACGTATAGATTATTTCGTGGAATGTTTTCGAAAGCATAGTATAATAATCCTTTCATTAATATTGCTCAATTGATAGTTAATGAAATTATTTCTATTTTTAAATAGTTAGATGTTCCTCGTATTATATAAAGAAATCATTTGTTAGGGTATGTGATTATGCGATAATACACCCTCTCCCCTCTTAAAAGCATACATGGAAAATTAATGCACCAGTCAGTTTGATTCAACATTATATATCTCGATTCGTTAATTATTAATAATTAAAAAAAAAATATATGTCCCTCTTTTATTACCTACGATATTCATTTATTTGAATATTCTAAAATATAGGAGCATGGCGGTTTAATTTAAATTTCTACGTTCATTAATTGACAGTGAAGTGTGTTTATAAATATACGATTGATCATAAATCATATTATTCAATTAACGATTAAAATAATAAATATTTAATAACTACGACGGCGAATGAATTTTTTCTTCAAACTTCTCCTCCCTACTTTTTCAATTTTATTTTAAAATTATGCTTTTATTTAATTGATGAAATTTAATATTTTTAACATGCATACACACGTCACAAACATATACATACATATACCTGAAATATTAAAATTTCTTTCTCCGACGAGATCATTTTAAAAATTTACTCTTCAACGAGAAACACTTTTTATAATACGAAATACATAGACCGAGAAACGTTCTTACTACAAAAAAAAAATAGAAAAAAATACGACGTAATCTCTTTATTATTGTTAATAATCTGAAGTAACTATCTATGAAAAGATACCAAATATTTAGAAACTTTTTTAGACCACTGAGATATCTAAAAACGATATTATAAAAAGTATATTAAATTTATTTTCGAATATAAGCGTCCATGTTTTATTGCTATACAAGTGATATGCATATGTGCAGGCGAGTATGTGTATGTGATATACATTTATATGCATATATGTATGTATATTAAAATTGTATATCAGACGAAATATATTTCATGGGATTAATTATTTAAATATTATTAACTAGAGCATCCTTAAATTAAAAAAATGATATATAAAATTATATCTAACGTAAATGAAAAGATAAATGAGTTTAAAAATGTTTAGTACCTAATATATAGGAACACATCTTATTGAAAGCAGAGAAGAATGACGACTGAGAGGGAAAGGGTATGGTAAAGGTTAATATAATCGAAAGATCGTTCAATGTTTTGTTTATACATAATACTCGACTCCTCGACTGGTATTCATATTCAACTATCGTCGGTTTTATTCTATTACGAAATTTTTCTTATTTTAAAAAGAAAAAAATATCACGCGAATTAACGTTAACATAATTATTATATTGTACATTATTTTCGTGAAAAATTGTATAACTTTTTCTAATATATCTACAAACGGAGATAGAGAAAACATAAACACGATTTTCCACCACAGAATAAGTTTTCCATTCAGCTAACAATAACTGTGTGAGGGGGGAGTTATGGAAAGATAAAAATTGTCAGGTGCGTTTTCCCGTAGAGTTATTAAATTTAAGTAACTTCGAGTGTAAGGTTTTGAAGAAAAGAAAAAAGAGATAGAGTAAAAGGAAAGGTAAAAGAGAGAGAGAGAGAAAGAGATAAAGGGAGATAGTGGTAAGAGAAGGAAGAAGAGCGTGCAGCAGCAAGTCCTGTCGATTTATCTTCCGACAGAGAAGGGAATGTTCTCCGAAGTAAATGTCGGTTGTAAATCAGGCTGCATTTTCTTCGACCACGTGCAACAAAAGCATGTGCGTGATGTATGCAGAGGTTGGCAGTAAACTGAACTCTCAAGGAAACCCCCTTACTACTACTCCTTTCCACGATTTAAAGAGATTACTGGATTCGACGAAACGATTGCGATATCCTATTCGTCATTTTGACAATTTAGATCTATTAATTAAATTGTCATGTTATTTTGTAAAACCATGAAGAAGTATTATAATAATCGATCTATCTCTATCGATTATAACGTAGATAATATTCTCTCTCTTGAACATTATTACGAAAGGACATTATAATCGTATCGATAATATTCTATATATAATTACTCGTCAGAATATTATAACGAATATTCATTGTATATTTCGATTTTCGAGCGTGAACTGCCAAATAAAGGGTATACACGTTTACGCGATAATTAAATTTTCTACTTTTCGCGATAATTAAACTTTCGATTTCACTCGTTCGCTGGAAATGATATTCAAGTAAATCTGTTAGATTTAGTATACGGAACACACCATCACTACTATTACTACTACCACTACCACTACTATCACCATCATTTTACCAAACAGCCTTCTCCTTCCTATTCGCATTATTTATCATCTCGAGAGATAGAAGGCGTGATCCTAAATTAAATTCGCAAGAGCGGCGTCTGGATTTAGAGTTAATTTAACTTTTACTTACTTGACTTTCATACAGAGGAATAATATATTTATGAAAAGCCATCGCGAGGGGTTCGAGAGTGGAAATCAACTTCACCTAGGGGGATGGACCGTTTAACGAAAGAACTTGTTAAACCATAGATGGAAGATTACGCCGCATTAAAGAAATTACTCCATCAATTTTTCCTCAACCTCAAATGCCTCGGAGCTATATATATATATATATATGTGTTAACTCTTGTCTTCCTCTTTCTTTCATTATTAACACTTTTAAAACGATCACAAAAATACAAATGATGCGATACAAAAGTTAAAATATATCCAATCCTAATATAATAGACGAACCCCCCCGAAAATGCTTGCTTGCAATTTCGCGTTTAATCGTTTCCATCTATCTAAATCAATAGTCACTAATTAGTCGCGATTAGATTGCAAACCCGCATGAGTTTATTATTTAATGACCACACTGGAATACGATATATATATACATAATACGGTTTGTGTTCACCTATCCTATTCGTATTGTGCTACAGAGTATGTGAATGGGCACACAAAACGATCAAAAACATTGACCGCAATTCATCGTCTATCGGCATTGCCTCCTGGTTAAGTAATTTTCTAACAAATCAAATCAAACATTTTTTATCTCGTTCATTTTCAATTGTAATTTAAATAAGAACAGTTTTATTTAATATATTTATGAAGATTTTCTCACTTGGAAACTTATCAAATGAACATTCTTACTTCAATTCTCGCTATATCGAAAGATATTATTTCTCCCAAATCCCTCATCCCTCTCCTCCCTCCCTCCCTTCGAATCACTAGCGGAGGACAATCTGTTTCAGAGTTAGATTACGTTTCAGCTACGGGGATTCACTGATTTCCATTCGCTTATATATACATAGAAAACAGTGGCATGAGTTTGGTGTTACAGGCTTTGGCGTTGGCGTTTGCGTTGGCGTTGGCGCGTATTCGAGTAATCACCACTAGAAGTAGTCTTTTACAGTCCCTTTCTGTTTATATCTTTCCTTATCTTCTCCTTGATTCCTCCTCCTCCTCTACTCCTTCCCCACTTTTCCTTTATCCCTTTCTCTTTCTCTTCCTCTTCCTCTTTCAGTCGTGCCATAAGCCGTTTTCGTATTACACCTGCGGTGGCACGATAAAGAACACGATCACCGTAATACCAGTAAAAGCTACATATACTTGACTCGCGTGTGCCACGATAATCGAATGCAAGCGACCATTCCCGTAATCTTAGTAAGAAGATCTCAACGTTTTACTGACAATGCCATTGCATTGCGTTGCATTGCTTTAGCCCTTTTGATATCGGGGATCGTCTCGTATCATGAATCCTTGATGTGAACTTCTTAACTTTTAGAGATAGCTTTTAGGACAGTATTTTTTTTTGTTTAATCGAAAAGAAAATTCATGGAATTTTTTTTGGTTTATTCCAATTTTATGTGTATTATATTCCTACTTTTTTGTTTGTTTAATATAATCTTTTTAGTATAATACAAATTAGATAAATAATGTGTGATATTTACTTATTGATTATAATTTAATAAATTGCTCGTAAATATAGGTAAATAATATTTTTTTATTTTGTAAAATAACGAGAACAAATTATAATGCACGTAAAAAATTAAAATTTATGCACTTTGTAACGATTGAATAATCTATTTATACGATATTCGATATAATCGCACGATACAAGCGCACAATCAACGCGTACTATTAACAATACGATGTAATGATACTCTAAAATATGCTCATATAATACGGTCAGCAAGTATATACATGAGCATTATATACAATATATAGAGGAACGAATTACCACGAAACTAAAGGACGACATTTCCAGTTGGCGAAGTTATCGAGCACAGCGTGCGGTACTTGGCGAGTTACGCGCGTGTAAGAGTTACACTTGGAAAAATGAGAAAAGAAAAAAGTAACAAGTGGACCGACGGAAGCTTTTGCACTGTTGCATGAAAAGAGAAATGACAAAAAAGAAAAAGAAAAAAAAGACAATGTTTTGTCCAGTATCGTCCGTAGAAAATAATTTAAAAAAAAACGAAATTAAAAACAACAAAAATACACACACACACACACACACACACACACACACACACACACATACACACACACAGAGGTATATACATATCAAATAATCGTAGAATCGAAATATCAATCGAATATATGAAAAAAAAATAAAAAAGAATACATATCATATATGTATATATGATTACTCACTAACTCACCGGAATTTAATGATGAATTATCTGTACGTGCTTGTCCAGCAATAGCTACCACTATCAGGAATGCCATAATAAGTATACGAAAACGTTCGGGATAATGTTTAATTCCCGTAAGACATATCACGTTAATACGTTCACCATTCATCGCGGCGAACCTTTGTCCCTCCTATTACGTTCTTCTCACTGTTCATCGGCACCGTAGAAGAAGAGGGTGCGCGACCTTCATCCCGACTGAACTATCGCGCTCTGCCGAGACCAACGAATACCCGCCGCCGTGTTCGTCTCTCCTCCGTTCGCGCCTTTCCGTTCAACCCCACCATCCCCACCGCCACCACCACCACCACCACCATCTCTTCAACCCTCCGCTAACACTTTAGAACCCTTGATACGCGCAGCCGCGACAAAGTGAAAGAGAGAAAGAGATAAAAGAGTCCTCTTGCCGATTCTTGAGTTTTACCTTCTTCTTCTTCTTTCTTTTTATCTATCTTTATCTTTCTCTTTCTCTTTCTGTCCCTTGCCCCCATCCTCGCCACCCATCTCTTCAATCCTTTCCCGACTACCATCATCACCATTCACCCCTTTTCCTTTCCTTTCTCTACATTCCTCTTTGTGCTTCGTACCACCTCACTCAACTCTTCTATCTCATCTCTACTTTAATCTCTCGTACTTATCTCTTATCAATAGATGATGATTAATTATCGCTCAACTACTCTGTGTTTCTCATCTCTTGCCCGTCAGCGAATCCTTATTCTTACACCTGTAGAACTTACCTCTTACTAACCCTTTACCTAGCCCGCACAAAACGTTTTAACGTCTTATTTTGTTTTCGAAAATATATTTAAACTTTTGATTCTCCATATTGAATGACATTACAACGAATGAAATCCCTTTTTGCATTTACCCCAAATCGGTTTAATATGATGTTTATTTATGATTTATTTGGGCAAGACAGCTTCGTGAATTACCTTCAACAATCTTATTAACGTCATTTACATGCATTGTTTTATATATATATATATATATATATATATGTCAAGTATGTTCATGTGAAGATGAATTAGATTTTTTGCGTGGAGGGACAAAATGTTCAGTGCAAATTTTGGTCATGATACGTCAAATTTTTTTTTTATACTTATACAGAAAAAATAGAAATAATAGAAATATAGTATGACTATTACGTAAAGGAATGTTGAAAAGTTATCAGTTTTCTTTCCTTATTCGTATCTTGCAACAGTGAATAATTACATTTTAAATAACGTTGAATATTTCTGAACACGTTATCGAAATAATTGATTAACGAATGATCGGTTTTTTCAATGATCGTTGCGTACTCGTTGCGAATACTTTTATTTATTAATAGGAAGACCATTGAAAACTAATTTCTCTAGTCATCGATGCTAGACCATCAATCATTGTTTCATTCGTATAATGATTCTTTTGATCCTTCCTACCGCTTTACGACAAATTGGAAACACCTGTGGAGCGCATACTGAGTGAACTTTTAAAATTTACGTGCTTCGACTTCACAGTGATCAAGCAAAAATAACTTCATTAGTTTCGCAAGACTTTTCCTGTATTTGCTAATAAATTAAAAATCATCAACGTGGATTATTTAAACAATCAATTTAAAGAAGAGGAAACTGTGTAGGAATAAATATTATACCAATTATGAAGACTAGTTTTTGTGTGTGATATTATTATTATTTTACTTAAAAAAAGTAAACCTTTACGAATGCATTGGTCGTAAAAAAAGAATAAAAATTGCGTATACGCGTTTGAAACTTGACCGGTTCGTACAAATAATCAAAAAATGACGTAGATTTCGATTGGACATATATGACCGCATAGTATTAAATCGCATTGAAGTTTGGAAACTAGGGTTTAAGTAGAAAATAGCAGAGAAGAGAATGACCCGACGTGGTTTATCGATCGTATTCCGCTATTGGAAATAATTTAACGCTACTGTCAGATTGTGATTAATAAGGCGCATTGTGAAATATGATCTCCACTAGCGGGAATATTGGCTCAAAAGACAACGAACGAAAAGTCGTATTCGTTGATGGAGCACAACACACATACTTCCGATAAAGAATCGTTTTAAATATGATTGATGTGACCGCGTAACGAGCCCCGAGATTCGAATCTCTCTCTTCTTTCTGTAACATTTTTTCGCTTTATCGATGTACATGTAACCACCGTTCGTAATGTGTGCGAAGCGCATGCGTTTAACCAGCACGCGTGACAGGAATGTAAATTTTACGTAGGAGGTGGAGGAGGTAGGAGTTACGTTGCTCTCTTCGATAATTTACCTAACAAATTCTGCGATGCACTTAATGACTGTGATTAGCTATCATCGAAGGGTCCGTGACCATAGTTATTGAGGTCAACTTCAACGGATCTTCATTGATGCTTGTGGTTATCGCGTGATATCAAATATTACTACTATACGAGTATTATTTTGTCAATCACAGTTTATACAAATTTTTTAACTTTATATATATAAAGAAAAAATCGTAATGATAAGAAAAACAAAAATATTGTTTTGTTTAGTCTTTAACGAGACTTACAATTTGAAAATAATTGAAACGTTTCTATTATCCAACAAAGAAAGAAATCGTGTTTTACAAGAAAACGTAAGCGTTGAAAAGAGTGACGTACTGAAAGGGGTGGACTTGATATCACGATATTACAATATTGTGGGCACACGGATAAAAGAGCAGAAAGTGGATAGGTTGTACTTGCAGTTTCTTAGGTTGGAAGGCGTGTCCGTGAGACGGTTAGGCGCCAGAAGACACACTGCTATTGTAGCATCCAACTTCTGAGGACAGTGTTGTTGCTCCGGATCCTCGTCGTCTCTCTTCCTCTTTATAACTTACCTTCTTTAGTACCACCCTACAAACTTCATTCTTCTCTTTCCCTCCTCCCCTTTTCTAATATCTTTTTTTCCTTTTTCTTCTTTGGAATAACGAACGACACCTTTCACTACCGGTTGTGCAGTCCAACTTGCAATTCTGTCGTTCTTCTTTTCCACGACTAAGATGATTCTACTAAAATCCGTGTTGGATAATAATCGCTATTTCCCTATTTCTCTTACTCTCCCCCTTTCCCCTCTTTCATCCTTCTCATCGTGATATCAACGATCCTCGAGCACCTGTGGATTATGGACAAATTAAGCAATGGGATTACTTTTCATCCGAATGTTTTCTTTCTTTCTTCTTTTTATTATTTTCTTAAGGATAACGTTAGTAAATAGTCTACGTTTAAAAATAAAAAAAGAAAATTTGTTTAAGTCAAATATATTAATTATACGCAGGAAATCATTTCTTTTTTTTTTTTTTTGTAAATACTATACGATAATGCGTTTCAAACTCTAATACTCATTAAATTAATAATTGATCTTAATTGCAAATTTGTTTTGTAATTGTCAATGAGTATTCTAAATAAAATATTATTATATTTTTTAAGAGATAAAGAAAAAGTATAAAATAATTTTCTAAGAGGCGCGATTTTTGTCTTATATTTGTCTTATATTTATATATTTCCGTCAATATTGGCCAGGCAGCTTTCTCGGTATCAGACATAACAGAGCTTTCATCCGGCCCGTGTTGGTCAATACTGGATATATACCGAGTAGTGGGATAAAACAGAACCCCGAAGCATTATGAGGGTACAAGAACTCATTTCAAGAAAAGACGTACCTCTCTCTATATCTCTCTTTCTCTCTCTCTCTCTCTCTTTCTTTATGTCTCTATCTCTATCCAACACCTTCTATAGTTTAGCCGAATAAACCGCTATACTATCCGACAGAAAGTTGAGAAACTCAATAGAAGGAATAGTCCGTTCGTTTCTCTGGCTGGCTACGACATGCGTGAGAGTTGAACCAGATAACACGTTGAGTGCGCTTGCTTGAAAATTGTATCAATGTCAATTGTCTTTATATCATTCTAGCTAAGGTTGAACCCACAAATTAGTTTAAATGAACAAAAAACATCCGATGATGTAAGGTACTTATACTGCTGTTTTACCGTGTGCTCTCTATGAAAAATCTTATTACTCTAAAGATATGTTCTTCTATGGTTCTTTTCTCTTTTCTTTTTTTTCTTTTTTTTTTTTTTAAAGTAAGTCTTTATAAAATAGATAATTTAGGACGATGTAAATGAGAAACTCGAAACAACTTGAATGTTCTCTCAACACACCGCGAGGTATATACTTCTCGTGAAGTGGCAATCTCGGAGGTACTTTTGGGGGTTTTGCCAAACGTCAAGAGCCCCAAGAAAAAATGAAATAGGTAAAAAAAGGTAAAGTTAAAAATTTTATAGATACATCTTTTGGTAGGGTTTGCCTTATCTCGTACACATTCAAATGAAACAAAGGAATATAATAATCGTAAACAATGAATCAAAAATACGCCAGTTTTGAAATTATAATAAAACGCGTGTTAATAAAGATAATCTTATTCTATCAAAATTAATCATTTGTACGTAGTGAATTATCATCATATATACGTTGAAATATATAGAATTAATTATATTAAATAAATTGTGCAAATTGAATAACATATAACACGATAAAATAATTATCTTCCTGACAGAAACTACGTAAATACAGCGGTAAATCTAAACTCGATATCGCAAGAACGAATTCTACATATCGCGGGAAACCTAAAAGTATCCTAAAAGTAGGACGTTCCTTCATTAGAGGCTATAAATGCCCACAAAGATGATATCGATGTGTCCAGAGCTTTCCGAGTTTCCGTAGAAGTCGTCCTCTGGGAGAGGACGAAAAGAAGCTCGTGATTGAACGGAAAACTCGACGTTTCAGTGAGAGAAGAGAGAGTGGTCGTCGAAGACGAAATACTACCAACCTACCTACATATAGATACACACATACATTAAAGGTAGTATCAGTCCCTATCAGTAAACAAGTACATACGTTGGAGATGCGAGGAAAGAGGGGTCTGGCTTCGATCTACTTCGATGACAAGAAGAGCACTTTCTCTATATATAGAGAAAATGTGCTTCACATTCACTTGACGATGCCTAGGATAGGCTAGCCAACGATGGTGTAGATGTATGCTAGAAACCATATCACGAGCCGGTACTTGCACCTACCTCTTTACCTTTCCCATAGCCCAACTCCTATGTTTCTACTCTCTCTCTTACCATTCCTCTCTCTACGACCACAAAGTTACATCCACGAAATTGCGTTTGTCAACAGTGGCTAATTGCCACCGGGAATGTTGTTCAACTACGAAGTGACGTATAATTAGAGGGGATGCTACCTTCGGGAATTGAATTATGAATTATTTAGTACGCGCATAAACATTTCTATCTCTTTCTCTTTCTGTTTCTCTTTATAGGCACTCTGATATCCCACACCTCTACGTACGTCACCGATTTAGATTCCACGTTCTTCCCATTTCGATTTCGACTCCGGAGCACGCGCGTTGATCTCCTCCCTCTGGTTATACCTTCCTTCCCAACCTTCCGTGGGGGCCGCACGTGCACGCAATTATTATTC
>NW_015149042.1:788316-820031 GCF_001465965.1 Polistes dominula | reverse complement strand
GAACCTTTTGAGAATGGTTCTTTAGTCATATTTTATATTTTATTGTATTATTTCTTTGCTCGTCATTAATTTCTAGTTGTAATTGGAGATGATGGACCATTCCATCTCCTTGGGACACCAAAGTCGTGTCTAAATCGTCAAAAAGATGCAGAAGTTTTTAGTTAATTAGAGTCAAAAGCATTAAAATTTCCTTATTATTAAATTTAAAAGCTTAATTAACGTTTTGTGAATATTAAAGTAATTTCTCTTTTCTTCTTTCGTCTTTAAGATTTTTCACTGTAATCGTATTTTATTAAATTTGTCATTTCTCTTTTCTATATAATGTAGTTCAAAAGTATTTTATAATAATTAATAGATATTTTTTTTTGTAGTAACTTGCTATCTGTACTTTTCCTTTTTTTATATATTTTTTTTTTCTATAAATGTAAAATCACGCGTTTATATTTAATTTTATTGCAACGGTAAATAGAGATTTGATTAAAATAAATAGAGAATTCAATTAAAGAGTGCATCTACGAATTGGACGATTCATATGTTAGGATACTTTGTATCACTTGATTGTATGATTAATATAGTTTTCTTCTTGTTACAGGTGATCATCGTTGGATTTAACAACAAACATTTTGAGATTTTCTTCTATTTCAATGTTTTAATTGACTACTTTATATATAATGGCATTTCTGAAGGCACTTATTTATATATACTGAACATAAAATATAATTATTTAAAATTCTACAAAAAATATAAATTCGAACATTTTTAGATATTCACCAAAAATAAAAATAGAATATTAAAAGTTTCATCAAGAAGTTTGGTTCCTTTTGGGCTATAAATAGAAGTATTATTTATTTAATTAAAAAATGTGTTGTCATTATTACTTTTTTTTTAAGTGTATAGTGTGTTTGTTTGAATTGACTGCGTGCAATGCAGTTAATATTGAATTAGTTGTAGAATCAGTGACCGGGCGAGTATAATAAKTTAAAATCAAACGCGAATTAGAGTCAGTGTTGTTCGTCGTATAATAAAATTTCGGTTTCGCGATAAGAAACTCATCTATAGTTTCTTATTTTCGTTTATAACGCGTTATTAGATTCACGCGAGGTATGCATCACCGTGATGCCATTGAGCTTCGTCCCATTGGAATGCATTGTAAGTATTCATTCTTATTTACATTTTATTCGATTTTATTTTATATGATTTTGGATAATTTTCCAGATATCTTATCGTTTTGTTCTWTTTTATTTTACAGATGATCTTCTTCAATAGAAAATCGAGGAACTCTGCAATTATCAGACTGTAWTACTTGCTACGAAGTAGGAGTGTTTTGGAGCCACCGCAGAACTTCTAATGCCAACTGTTCATGTTTCGTATATGCGTTATTTTAATTCTAAAATTTCACATATATGTTATATAACGATTGGTAACGAGTGAGTCTAAAAATTTAATATCCCTCCAGTGCTTAATCATGCCGAAAATGAAAGGTTCAAATCGGCACGAGTGACTTGTTGTAATTATTTAAATAAATTGTAGACGAGCCAATTATAGAGCAAAATTATAGAACAGCCAACTTAATGAAAGGAGTGGTCCGTGGTTTTGAAAATTTTTTGATAATAATAATTTTGAATTAAATGTATTAAAAAAAAAATTAAAAGTCATTTTTGAAGTAACTTGTAGAGTCTATTGGTTTTTTTTTTTTATATTTATATTTTATATTTATTATTTATATAATTATAAATACTATATTTTAAAATAATTATTATAAATATTATCTACACGGTACTTGATAGTTTAATATGTTTATAAATAAAATGAATTCGACAAATAGAATAGCCTAGAGATAAAAGAAGATAGAGATAGGTATGGAAAGAAGGAAAGAAGAATAAGAAGAAGATTGGAATAAAAAGCTGATTGGACCGTGTAGGTTAGTCGTAGTACAGTGCACAGATAGAAATGTGAAACCAATTAGCATTTAGACGGGTTTGTGCAAAAAAGAATGAAAATGTTAGAGGAATGGGAAGGAAAAGGTACTATCGGCCTCTCTTTTTTTCTCTTCTTTATCTTTTTATCTTTTTCTTCTTCTTCTTCTTTTTCTCCTTTTCTCTTTCATTTACTTTACGTTACGTTAAAATAGAGAGATCGCCTAGGAATCGTTGAGAAATGAAAAAAGATTAAAAAAAAATGGGGGAGAGAGAAATATCAAAGAGGAGGTACACTGTGTGACGTCAATTTGTTATTCGATAAAAGTGCTAATTTTGCATTATGAAGCCCTTCGATCGCAAACAAAATCGATTACTTCTTTTCCTTCGTTTAGATTATAAAAGAAAAAAAAAAAGAAAAAGCAAAAAGTTAAGAAAAGAAATAAAGTAGAAAGATTAAAAAGAAACGGGAGAAAAGAATTATTCTTTAAAATACAATGGTAAAAGAAAAAATAATAACTAAATAACGAAACTTAGTCGATCTCATCCAAGAGATAGGTACTTCGAATTTAGTAATTACGAATGAAACTCGCGGAACAATAAATTTGAACTACGATGTAATTTCTGTTACGTCGATAAAGGAATCATCTAGGGAATGCACATTCTATGCAACGGTACAATCCAATACGAGTTTATTGTTTGGTTGAAGTTACATGTGAAGAATGTTCTTTAATTACCTAACTATTTTGATTTATGTTTATAAATTATACCTAGCCATAATTGGCTTTTTGCAATTGAACAATTGCTTCCCTCTATTCTTCAAATTAATCTTAAAAACGTTGAGTTAAATGATCGATTGCATGGTCAATAAATACTTAAGGAAGAATCCACTAAAAAATAATAAAAATATTCACCATTATAAATAAATAATCGGGTTTCAATTGGTTGATAACACCTATAAAAAAGAAAAGAAGAAGAAGGAAAAAAAACAGGAAGAAGGATATAGAAACGTAACTTTTTCGAGAAAAAGAATTATCGTAGAAAATATAATTTAATCGTGACGTTAAAAAGTGAGATGATAAAAATAGGAGGATAAGAGGATTGAGGGGTAAGGATTGGGAGGCATATAAAAAAACACGAAGCTTAATATAGAAACGTAACTTTCTCAAAAGATGATTATCGTAGAAAATATAATTTAATCGCAGTACTGGAGTATAAAAAAAATAGTGAGAGAGAAAGAGGATGAGGAGAAGAAGAAGAAGAAAGGGAGGGAAGGTTGGGTGGATTTAATCGAAGGGCAAGAAAGTGTGAAAGTAAAGAGAGGTGGAGGGAGGTGCAATAAAGGTTGACACGTATAAAAACACGAGGCTCGATATAGAAATGTATATTTTTCGAGAAAGACGATTATCATATAAAATATTATTTAATGGTAATGTTATTGAGAAAGGAAGATAAAAGGTATTACAGCTATTAAAATGCTTCGTAATTTTAAACAGGATAAAAAAAAAAGTAAAACAATAGGAGGGTCCAGGTAATAGATACATCTATAAAGAAAAATCAACGAAGTTTGCAGTAGAAACATAAATTTATCTTTTTTGTCGATGTAGAAAATTATCGTTGAAAATAAAATTAAATCAGAATATATTACAGAACGAGAATAAAGATATTATGAGAGAGAGGGTGGCAGGGCTAAAAGAAGGAATGTTTAATCAAAATATTAGAGTAGAAGGGGTGAGAAAGGAATAATACATATAAGAACACAAAGCTCCATACAGAAACGTGAGTTTCTTTAATACAGATTATTATCACAGAAAATATAATTTAATCATATCGTCGGAGAGAGAGAGAGAGAGAGAGAGAGAGAGAGAGAAAAGTAAAAGATAAAAGATAAAAAGTTGGGTGGTCGGTTGGATGAACGAGGGGAGTTGGGGATTGACAAGACGGATAAAAACAGATAGTTCGATACAGAAATATAACTTTTTCTAAAAAAACGATTATAGTAAAAAATATAATTTAATTTAGTTTGTCAGAAGGTGTGAAGAAAAGGGGGTTTGGAGGCAAAGAGGTGAATGGATAAAACGAAAGAAACGGGTCAAACATAAGATCAATATTTCTTATTTTTCTTCTTCTACTTCTTCTTCTTCTTCTTCTTCTTCTTCTTCTTCTTCTTCTTATCTTTTATTTTCTCGTGACAGAAAAAGAAATATCTTTGGGAAGTAAAAAATAAACTTCATAACAGTAATTAGAGTAACGGAAGATACGAGAGAAAACTCTTTTACTCTTTTTGCTTTATCATTTATTTATTTATTTTTTTTTTATTTGTATTCCTTTTTCCTCCTTTTCTATTTATTATTTTTTTTTTTTCAAGTGCTTACGTTCTTTCACATTCCTCGAAACATTCTTCCTTTCTTTTACCAATCTCCTTTCCTCTCTTTCCCTTTCTCTTAGGGTGCGTAATTAAAAAAGCGTGGAATACAAACGCTTGGATGTGACACAATGTGTCTCTTTTCTTCTTGTTTGAAACACCAACCTAAACCCAACCCTCTTTAAATATAATTAATTACAACTTAAATGAGAAAAAGATTCTATCACGCTATACCGTCTTCTTTACCCAACTAATCTCGTCTTTCGTTATATTTGATTTCCTTTTTTTTTTCGTATATTTTTTTCTTTCTTTTTATTTTTTTATTCGTTAACTTTATTTTTTAATTATCAACGAAGTAATTAACAGGAAATAGATTTGTTACTTGAATAACGAAAATTAACTGGAACTAAGATAGGAAACCTTAGAGGGAAAACAATAATTGATATTTCTAAAAGTATTGACTGATTTCTATGAAAATAAATGTATTTAGTTCATCTGACAAATTTGTTCCAATTAGGGCAATGCTTATAAGCGTGTAGCATTTGATTCAAGCATATATCCTTGGGCAGTATAAGCTTGTTATCGAGCCAGGTAACGTGAAAGGGCCTGTTTGATTGTTTGTCCGTTCCATATCCGATTATAGAAGCATACATAATGGAAACACTAAGTGGAGAATAGCTCGTTGTGAATTGAAAATTGTGATATCTAAAAAATGTTATTTTCAATAACCGCAATTATTATTTTCTACGTTTCCATTATTATTATTACTATTACATTTTTATTCTTTTTCTTATGGGTAGAGCATGACCCATTTTATTTCAAACATTCTTCTTTCTTTCTACGAATTGAATATTATTTTGTAAGGAACATCACGTAAACCATATCGGACAAACGATTACGTGGTCGACATCATAACTACCAATCTAACGATACAATTCGTTGTTTAAAAAGAGAAAAGATATCATGATTGAGAAGATAGATAGATAAATAAATAAAACGAGATAGTATATGTTTGAAAAATGATAAAGAAAGAGATATGTTTACGTATGCATATATATATATATATATATATACAGTATCAGCATATCGGTACGCTCGAGAATCTAGAGAAATACAAATGACACTACACCTTTTCCTTTACATACATACACTGTAGAAGAACGGGTCATAATAATGGCCTTAATTAAAAGAGTAGTAATTAAAAGCGCACGCCGCTTGGTCTACAATTAATAACGGTCCAATTTGTTCTCGTTATTTTTCGTCGTGACGGTGATGGTACGGTTCAACGACACTCCTAGGTCACGATCCTATCCGAATGTGTACAAATACGATTATATTAGAGAAACAGAGAAAAACAGAGAGAGAGAGAGAAAGAGAGAAAGGGGGTAGGAAGCAGATATAAACCTATATCTTTCTCTCTTTAACCTTCCTCCTAACTCAAACCTTCTCCACTAACAGTCCCACCAGCACCACCCAATCAACTACACCCTTCCATGCTACTCTTTCTATTTTTCTCATTGTTTATGTTCGATGATGTCTAATGACCACCTATGATTACATCCACCTGTGTTCAAACACGGAATAAGAGTATCTGTCGTAAAGTAACAGGTGTACAAACGTGACGTGCATTGAATATTTCATGCATACCTACAACGTATAAGCCTACTTGTATCCTACTTTACGAGTGGTTATTATTATCGTAGATAAGCTTTTAATCGAGATAATTCATTTGATTTGCAGGATTTAACAAAAGATTAATTGAAGTGAAATCATTGAAAAGATTAACATTTTTTTTTCTTTTTCCTTTTGAAAGATTATTATAGATCGTTTGATTATATTATTTGGATTAATATTTTTATCTATTATTTATAATATACGTATAGTATTTTAAATATAGTATAATTTCATTCTATTGGAAATATAATCGGGTTATTACTTTCTCATATTATTCTAGATATTATTATATCGTAATAAGTATAATGTTATCATTACAACTACTGTAAGTAGAATTATATTATAATGGTATAATATTAATTTTACATATAATTTATATAATTATATACATATATTATTATATTTTATATATTATATATATAATTAATATAATTATACATATATACTTATATATTATATTTATATAATTATACTATAATTAAAATGTATATTCAAATCATGTTTATTGTTAGAACGAATATAAATAAAATACAGCATGATATTTGAAAATAAAATAAATGTATTAAACACAACGATGCTGTAAGTAGAGATATTTTTATTATTTTATTGCTCGTGTGACCGTCGAGTTAACAAGTTGCTGACTAAGCTCAAACGTAATAACGTAATTATTTTTTAGTATTATATTCTTATTCAACATTTTAATACAATCGATTAAGCAGTTTTCAGATACAGTATAAATACTTTTATGATCATTGCTGTATTTTCGTTCTATTTCTATGTAAAAATCGTTTATTCATTGAAATTACATTGCAAATAACTATATCGTGTCGTTTGTCATTTGATTATAAGAAATATTACAAAATTATATATACTTTCGTTATAAATTCAATTTTAATGAATAATCGATTTGTTTCGATACGTATGAAATGAAACAAAATGAAATAAAACAAAATTAAACAAATTACAAATATCAAGTAAAATGGGGAATTCTTTGAATATGCGAATTTCATTGGGAAATATTCGAAATTGTTAAAGAATGAAAAATTTTAAAGAGAAAGTTCGTATAAAAGAATAATTTAATGAAAAAATTGATATCCTTTTCCTTTTATAAGCTCGTTAATTAAAAGTATTTTATTTAAAATGAAACACGTATTTTATAAACGATCATTATTCTGTATAAAAGTAATAATATAATTTTCTGTCTTTTTTATATATATATATAGTTCCATATTTATAAAATACTATACCCATGTTGTATTCTATAAATGATTACAAATTATAATATTAATTATTAACTATTCTAAAAGATATATTTTAATATAAATATAGTTTATTAGATGGGTCGTGTTCTAAAAGTCTTTTGTTCTCAGACATCTTATTAAATTATCAGATTCGAAGTATATATTCCGAAGGGACGTGTAATATAAAGGGAATGACGTTCGATGACTCAACGATTCCTTTCAAACATCAACAACTTTAGAAACATAGGAGTAGACTAGCAAGCTCGACTCTCTATCGTTATGCATGTTTTGTGTCATATAACTACACCAACGACAACGTTGACGACGACGACGACGACGAAGACTATTGTGTGTCAACGTGGAGACCAACACCGGCTCTCTCTTCTCTTGGCATGCACTAGTTACTTTATCCGATGTTTAATTAGCGCAAGCTATTGCGAACGCGGAAAGGAAGGTCGATGGGTAAGGGTAGGTGAGGGTTAGGGAAAGGGTACGAAGAGAAACGCTAACGAATCAGAACGTCGTTTGTTAATGTATATCGTTTTCCAAAATAATAACTGATATCTTCACTCGTTCACATTTTCTAAAAAAGATTCTTTACAAAATATTCCCTAACAACGTGCACGCGATATATAGTATGTATATATGTCATCAACTTCCTTTATATTTTAACGCGGTAAAAAGTATAATAGAAAATAGTGAGAAAGGAAAAATTATAGAAAGAAAAATAATACATATGTCTCTCTCTCTCTCTCTCTCTCTCTCTCTCTCCTTCCTCTTTTTCCTCTTCTTCTTCTTCTTATTCTTCGTGAAAAAGAAAAATTTTCGATAAGAAAAAATAAAAAAAAAATAAAAAGAGTTAGTCGAGTTGTTGGTTAAGATAACGTAAAGATATGTAAATACATGGGTATTCGGTGTTAAGAAACGTTCATTATTAAAGCATATCTCACGTTCTTCATAGTTTGCTCGAAGGAACGAGCTCGAAGTAAAGAACGACTTCAATGAGTGTAGTGAAAAAAAAAAATTAAAGAGAATGAGAGGGAGAGAGGAAGGAAGATAGAAAGATGTCGAGTAAGAGAAGAATGAAGCACGTAGAGAAAGTCCATTCCCGTTTTGCCATCAAAGAGAAGGAATGAAAAATACCGCGGAGCACACGTAAATGGATTGTTTTAATAACTTTGAAAGCTGCCTTAGGGCTGTATTTCCTGTAAGGTTCTCTTCTTTAAGAGCTTGCATCGTTGCGAGTCGATACTACTGCTGCTTTACGACAAACGGGAAGGAAATGAATGTATACGTTAGCAGTAAAACAGGAGACTTTTCTCTTTCTTTCTTTTTTTTTTCTTTTTTTCTTCTTATTTTTTATTTTTTTCGCTCTCTCTCTCTTTCTCTCTCTCTCTCTCTCTCTCTCTCTCTCTCTTTCTCTTTCTGTTCTATTCCTTTTTATTTTAATTCATCATCGCGAAGGAAAAGTAAAAGAAAAATGTTGGTGTTAATATTCGCTCCGTTACGGACTGTCACGGTTAAAGAATTTCTTCAAATTATTTCCTCTCATTATCGAAGACACAGTTTTCTTACTAACGAACACCTTTTTTCAAATTTAAATACACCCGGAATAAATGGAATGACTTAATCTTTCGTGTAGTTACATTTAACGTGTTAAAATATGTATTTATAGAAAGATTTATTGTAATAATTATTATTTTTTTTTATTCTTTTAAACAGGTCGTATTTAAATTATTTTTATTACCATGAAGTTAATAGATTAGTTATAAATAATACATTATGTATTAATGTTAGTTAATTTTTTATTCTTTCGGTGTTTCTATCTGATATCTAATATATTACCCTAGTTTCTTCAAAATCAATCTATACTGTGAAGAGAGTAAATTAGATGCTCCATTAGTATACTGATAGAGAAAACTGGTTTATCTAACTTTCGAATTCTCAAGTAAGTTAGCTTAATGGAACGTGTATATAGATACAACAAAATTTCAAATTTTATGTATATATACTTAAATATAGAATAATCTAATTATTCTATTATTTTCTGTAGAACTTTCTTTTCAAATTTACAAAAAAAAAAAGGAAAAAAAAATAATATATATGTTAGTGATAGCTAACTATCTTAAATTTATATGTTCCTTGGAAAATTATCTTTAATTCAAATAAATTTTTAAATTTAAAATATGTATTGTAGAAGAATCTTGCATTGGTAAATAGATAAATTATTCCAAAAAGAAATCAAATGATTTTTCTATCAGTAGTATCATGAAATTAGAGAGAGAGAGAGAGAGAGACAAAGAAAGAGAGAGTGAGGGCAGAGTAATGTTGCAGAAGCGATGGCCATTTTGTGATATCGCGTGTTCAACTACAATAACTAAGTGTTACGGTTCTTGGGTTCGTTATCCACTTAGTTGGCGTAATTACACGCTGGATTACGCTTGCACATTCGGTAAATAAACTGGCAGTTTATTCCAAAGCACCAGCAGTTTCGACGAGTCGTGACATGGGACGTACGTTATCCTATCGAGATCCATTATCATGGGGTTACTACTTTTCGTATCGGTGCTAATCACGCGCAAATAACAACGTCTGTTTTTCTATTTTATTTCTCTTTTATTTTTATTTTATTTCATTTTTTTTTCTTTTTGGCAAATTCAACATGTACCAGAGTACCCTTTACGATGATATTTTATTCGAAAATATTCCCACTTCTCTTTCTTTTTCTTTTTTTCTTTTTTTACACCGTTGATTTTCGTTCAATTTTATTTTCAAATTTGCTATGGTAATATCAATAAAAGGGATGGAAAAATAAAAGGTTAGAAATGGTTTTAAAAGAACTTAAAGTACATTATTTACAGAAGAATATTTTCTATTTAATGTGTCCAGACCGAAAATATAAAATGTTTGATAGACAATAAAACAGCATTAACGATTAATGTATAATATTCAAAGATAGATATTAGCCCTCCATTGTATTTTTTTCTTTTTTTTTTACTGGATTTTATTTTGTCAGAACAAAGAGAGATCGTAGGATTTTATTTATTTTATATATTATATATAATATTAATATTAATTTTTATTTTCATATATTTATTTTTTTTCCTTTTTTTCATTTGTTAATTTTAACTTCTATGCCGTATAGAGTTTTTTCTTATCATTTAAAAATTGAATTCAATGTAAATTTAATGGAACGTATTATACGTAATAATAATAATAATAATAATAATAATAATAATAATAATAATAATAATAATAATAATAATAATAATAGTAATTCAGTGCAGAATAGAATTAGTTTAGTTTGTCGTTAGTTGTTAGTAATATTTGTTTTGTCGTATTTGTTATTTAGTTAATTAGTTAGTTATATCTTATAAATATATGTAACATTAATATCTTGATTGAATCATAGATAACATTTAGAACAACAGTTAAACTTCAATTGCTTTCGGCCATTAGTCATGTTTTATAGATAATACAGAACTCTCAAGAGTTTTTCTATGTATAATATATTTCTTTATTATTTTTTTATTATTTCTTTGTTTTTTGATTCTCTGTTTTAACGAGGTTATTAGTATAATACAATTATGGTAATTATATCACTTACACAATTGGTACGTCGAGAAGGAATATCGAAGAAAAGAAAAACAATGAGATACGAAATTATATTCATTACGGAAAAACCAATTCATCGATAATATTCAATTCGAACATAATTCATTTCAAAATAATAATCTAATTAATTAGGCTTTTAACAAGCTTAAACTCAAATCGGATTGGCTCGGACTATCGAAGTGCAAAGTTTGTAATTTCTTACTTTTAAAATACGAGTTAGTAGCTTTGTTTTCTTTTTGTTTTGTTATAATTATTAAAATAATAAAAATCAATTGAATGTACGAATGGGTTTATTTCCCAATTAAAATGAAAAGAAATATTTCTAGATATTTTATTTTTCAATTATTGGTTTCATTCATTCTCTCGATCCCATGTGTAAGCGCAGTTTGTTACTTAATTAACATTTACTCACAACCAGCTGATGATTTGTGATCGCTTAATAATCCCGCTTATTGTTAATTTATTTATTTATTTTTTTTTAACTAAATATTTCAAAAAAGAAACGTCATAACGTTCTTTTCTTCCTTGTTTTTATTTTCTTTTTATTTTTTTGTTGCTTTTTCTTTTATTTATTTATTTTTTTTTTTCATGAGTTTTTTTGCAATTTCATTTATACACGTAAGTCTTGGGAAACGCATGATCGCCATCATTTTTCCCTTTTTTTTTTTTTATTTTCCTCGTTAATATATTTAGTTGGGACTATCTATAATTTTATAATATTATGTAAAGATATCGAAATAGATTTCGTACACTTCCACCGAAGCTCTAAATATATTTTATTTTATTTTATTTTTTATTTAAACGTACTGCTATATCAATAAATTTATTTCTTTTTCGTGCGTTAAATTTTGAAAGAAATTATTTCTTTTAAATAGTTACTCGAAAGAATTAATTAACTAGAATTCTTGTAGATCTTTGAAAAGATTCGAAGCTGAGGAAACTCGCGTGCCCTTTTTATTTCAGATTACAATTTTGTTTCTTTTATATATATATATTTTTTTTTTTTAAGATAATTTTACCCATGTATAATAAACTCTCATACTGTAATATCGCAGAGGTGAAAAGACATTAGTAATATTTAATTAGCTACGTCTCGTAGATAGCAATGAGTCGATCATAGTAATTGATTTCAAATCAAATGGGTCAACATTTCTTTTTTTTTTCAAGTACAATAATCTCTTTTTATAACTCGTGTTTATAATTTTTTTTTTTTTTTGAAAGTAAATTGTAAAAGTAAATAACTGGTTTCATTTAACTCTTTGCGGCACAGAATTTCAGATAATCAAATAGCTCTATATTGCATAGAAATTTAATTACATTTCAAATGAAACAAAATTGGTATATTTTTTTGCTAATAAAGGTATTACATAATGTAAAAACATAAAAAAAAAAATTAATAACGAAGAGTTGTTGTAAAAATACTTTTATAAAAGTAATAATCAATTGCTTTGCATAAATAAAACGAAATATAAACTTATGAGCATGTGTTGCTATTGCAATAATATTTCGAGGTGAGACTAAAAATGTCCCACCGTGTATTACGGTGTATCAATAAGGTGGGATACTTTTAATCCCACCGTGCTCCAAAGAATTAAACAGATTTTAAATGCACTTCCAAATAAAACAACAAAAACAAAAATAAAAGAATCAAATAAATTAAAAGTAATAAATTATTTATTTAAATATATTCAATCACAGGAGAGAAATAATGTATCTTAAAATGTGATCTTAAACTGTATTCGTCTGTCTGTCTGCTTTTCTATCTGTATGTCTGTTTGATTCTCTCTCTTTCTCTCTGTCTGTCTGGTACTCTCTCTCTCTCTCTCTTTCTCTCTTTCTCTTTATTTTTTGAACAAGAACATTCCAGGAAGTTTTGATTGTCTGTGAAACTCTTCTATGGATATCTATAGAACTGGATAATATAATTCTCGCGAATTGTCGATAATGAAACTGTACGACGAGTGCTTTTCCTCTCAATACTGACTCAATGCTTTCCTCCAAAGAGCATCCAATGTATTTCTATAAAATATACGTACACTTTCATGTAACTTGCCGGGACTCCATAAATAGATATGATTTTAAACCAGAAATATAAAAGAGAAAGACAGAGAGAGAGAGAGAGAGAGAGAGAGAGAAATAAAAGAGATAAAGAGAGAAACATAAACAGATTCGTATAAAAAAAAAGTGATAATATTTTTACATTTACTATATCAAAAATAAAACTTAAATATTTTAATTATTTATACGTATTTATATATTTTTAAATACAACGAAACTTTTAATTACAAGAAAATAATGTAATTTCATTGATAGCAATTGTTTTAAAACACAAAATAATAWTAATAATAATATGTTCGTTTAAACTGATTTAGAACAAACTTCTATATAGTCATAGTAATAGAACTTTTGTTCGATTGAAAATAATGAAGGAATCAGGGCACAGTCTCTTATTATTCTTTTTTCTAACGAACCATTCATCAATAGGCACACGTTCTTGAATACATTTTTTCTAACTTCCCAATGTCACCTTCATTGGAAGCCACTTGACACGAGATTGCTGTTCGCATTATTAAAACTATTTTCGTACGACTTATCGACACTTCGAGACGAGCTAAATTTTCTTATTATTTTTCTGGTTTTTTTTTTTTTTTTTCTTTGTAATAGACTTCTTACATTATAAATTTATTACAATTGTTTGGTATTATTTTAATAATTATTTTGATAGGTACTTCATTCTCGGTAGGAATTAACATGTTATATAGATATACATATATCATATAATATTTAACATGTATAATATATATATATATACATCTAAGAATGTCTATGTATATGTAAATATATATATATATATATATAAGTATAATGTAATATATCTTATCTATAAATATGTCTCATTTAATTTTTCTTTTTTTTGGAGGGGGGGGCTATCTTAATTATATATTATATATATGTTTTATTAGTTAAATAAAGTAATAATTTTAAAATGCACTTTATATGCGATATTCTTATTATTTAATTTTATATATATAATTAAGGTATCTTGCATTTTTACTTGATTTTACACTTTACTAAATATATAAATGCATGTATATTTACATACGTACATACACATACACGTATATATTTTTTATTTCTTTATTTTTTTTTTTTTTTTTCAGGAATAAATCTTTAGAAAGAATTTCTTTTTACGAAGCAATGATGAGTAATTTTAAATTTAACGGGAATAAGTTCCAAGATGTTATATATTAGCTTAATTAATTAGTAATAATAATCATTTTCATTTATATGAGAAAAATCAATCACCAAGACATAGGTATAGTCATTTTACAGTGAATAATATTTCAAGTATATTACTATAGTTTTATATATATATACAGATAAAAGATTTTTTTCACGTGTAAGAATTTGATACGGCACACAGACAGATACGCAAATATTTTCGAAGATTATCTACTACAATGATATCAGCTGTTTTATTTTTTTAATACATACACATATATGTATAGAAATTGTACGATAATAATTGTGAAAGAAAAAAATAAAATTTAAAGAAAAATGAATACAAAAAAATCGAATGATAATCTAAAATTATTACGAGTCAATTTCAGTCAACAATTTTATTGGCACCGTATATTTTTAAAGATTTTAATTCGAATAATTTTATGTAAATTTAGTGATATCGTTGCTAAAGATCGATATGAAAGATTCTTTTTTCGTCGTAAAGTTTTTATTTTATTATCACATTAGTACTTCTTTTTTTTTTTTTTTTTAAACAAATCTCTCGTCGATTTCCATACTTTTTCCTATTGTCCTGTTTTTATTTGTTTAAAAAAAAATAAAATAAATAAAATAAAAAAATGATTGGCACCTGTTTAACCTGTTTGTAATAAAATAATGTAATTAGTATGATCAAATAGTAAACGATTTAATATAATAATTAAAAAAACATATTCTAATGTAACAAGAGATTTGATATATCCATTTTTGTTAGTCTTTTTTTCTTGTTTTTCATTTGATTGACACGCGAATATAACGAATTTTATTTATTTTTTTGTTATATTTCTTTTTTTTTTTTTTTTTTTTTAATGATATGACGGCAATCATTGCAATCTCGATTTAAAAATTATTCATGTAATAACAGTTTTTAATATTGATTGTATGACATTGATATGCTCTGAGTATTCTTCAAAATTGTACGTCATATGAGATTTTTAAGATACCATACTAACTGAGTTACATTGTTCATAATTATCAACTTTGTTTAATTACAATCTCGTTATTTCTATTCGTAAGCCATTTGTACTTCTAATTGGCCGTTCGTACCACAGCGAAATATTATAAACAAAAACGAATAAATATTTAAATATATAATTAAATATATAAATGTTCACATAAGTGTACGTGGCATTCAGGTACTCTCCACCATCCTGTGTATATCAAAGTATCTCAAATTTGTCAACTTTGCTGCCCCATTTTTTGTTAAAAAACATTTTGACAAATATCAAAGAATAATCTTTATACTATCTCTTCTTTCATTATCATAAATTCGTAGACATACTATACGCCTAGTGTTGCCAAATTGTTTTTAAATTAATTAGCACAAATTTCAATGACCGCATATGGTATCGTCAGAGTTGCAACATTGCAACCTTTGAAAAATCCTGTTTTATATAATTGTATCCCATATTTAACAAACTAAATGAAATATAATATCAATCGAGAAAATACATAAATTCTTTGATTATGATTTTTGTTCAGATTACACGAATAGTGGTGTCTCATTGATTGTTAAATTTAGTTACATCGATTTATCGAATCTTCTTATCGAACCATTACGAATTTTATTCGAAATTTATTAGAATAAATTATACATCAATCATGTAGTAAGTTTTGTATTTTCAAATTAGATTGGTAAAATTATTATAGATTTTTTCTTTTTCATACATGGTCCGCACTCGATATGATAATAAATGTTAACAACAAAGAAATAAATAATATTAAGAAACGAAGAATCGTGATAATTATTGGAACATGATATGCGTATATAGTAAAATATTTAATAATCATCTCCGTGCCATGACACTACCTTCAAATTCAATTAAAATAATTTATAAGAGAGAACAAATTAGTTCTGTTCATATATATGCGTGGTTTTTTTTTTTTTCTTCTTTTCATTCTTTTTACTAATAATAAATTTAACTAATAATAAATATCTATATTTCTTTTGGCAAGATAACGTTTTGACACTCGAAGGTCTTTTTTTCGGAAGATTGAGAAAATGGATAAACGGTATATTTAAACTATTGATTGTCAGATGTAATAATTCAACGTGATCTAAAATGTCTTGTTCAACATCTTTTTTTGTATTTTCCAATTTTTTAAATATCTTTAAGACATTTTAGATTGATCATTGATTTATTCGATATAAATATCAATCCAAAAATGTCATGGATCCACATTTATATAACTCACTCGTATCGTTTACTTTGAAAGTAAAAAAATTGATTTTAAGTGCAGAAAAATATATGTATATATATATAAATATATATCTGAAAAAAAGGAAATATTTTTTTACAAAACTATCAACTATTCCTCGAGATTGATGTACCGTTTAATAGAAACAAACAATTTTTGTTTAAAATTCATCAAGATGAAATAGCATCGTAATATTATAATCATCGTATCATTTTTTATTGTAATTATGCATTATCTCAGAATTCGTCTTTCCTTTCTTGTATGTATTATTAAACATTACACTGCCCCAACACGCGTTTAGGTGCCTAAAAAAGTTAAAATGTCTTACAAAGCACCAGATTAAAAATATATTTTTTCTTGGACAATGTTATCGATTTTTGTCAATATAATTAACGTTGAAAAGTTGAAAAAGTCTTGATTTGAGAAGCAAGAAAACTTTGTTACTTCTAGCAAAGTGTGTACGTACGTGTGTAAATGTAATTATCCTTTTTTTATTTTATATAGAAAGAACAGAGTGAGAGATATCCGAGGATTCGCGATCCAACGTTGTCGAAATGAAATTGGACGTTTGAAAAATTGATCCAGGATTTAAGATAAAATAGTCGTTTATCAGTGGACGGGGTTTAAACACGGTCTTTTTTCTTTGTAATCTTTTTCTTTTTTTTTTTTTTTTAATAATTCGGAACACGACAGTGTTTTTTTCTTTCTATTTGTTGTTACCAATAACACGGATTCCATATATATATTTTTTGTTCATTTTTTGCTTTTTCTTAACGAGATCACGCGAGATCTGGGATACACGCGTGACAAACAAAATAAATATAAAAAAAAAGGAAAAAAAAACAATACGTCTCAAAATGAAAAGTACTCAGCGTATACAAATGATTATCTAATAATCTTAGAATAACGTAGCAGATATTAACTTGGACATTTCGTCGTTTTTAAAATACAATTGTTATTAAAAAAACGTTGGCTCGCGTTAGATATACGCTTTTTTTTTTCATTTCTTCCTTCTTCTTCTTCTTTTGTATTTTTTTTCTTCTTTTAATACTTGATAGAGAGATGTGTTAATTGCGACAATTGTGAAGATTAACAAATGAATTATTATAACAATATAATAATTATTATATCAATAGTATGGAAAGATCCAAAATAGTTATAGATTTTTTTTCTCATAGAATCTTGTCGAACGGTGTCACAGATTTGATCTTAGAATTAAATAGATATAGAATATTGTATTTCTTTTTTTTTTCTTTTTTTTTTTTTCTTTTTTTTTTTTTCTTTTTTTTTTTTTTCTTCTAATTGTAAGTATTGATAGAAACATTGATAAAATTAATTGCATTCCTAATTCTTCTTCTGCCTCTTTTTATTATTTCATTGACACTTAATTCACGGAAGGCGGCAAATTGATCAAAGTCGAACTGCTCAATCTTGATGCTCGAGGCTCAATTTCCAATGACATTCGATATAAATCTTTTTCATTTAACAGCAACGACGAATCCAATAAATAATTCGTTACCTTTGTGATCAATTCGATCTTATAAGGTGTTTGCTGAAAATGTCTTATTTCACGAATCACGTGTGCAATCTAAAAAAAGAACAAAAATCAATAATATAATAATTGTTTTTCATTTTTAATATCAATTAGGTGATTATTTATTAATCAATTTATTTCATACCATTCGCATTTTGGAGAAGTTTAATAAACCTTCTTCAGTGAAATTCGGTGTACCTTCTTCAATGAAGGAAAGATCGGTAAGGTATAGTCCTAAATATGGAATACATGGTGGATCGCATCTGTGTAAAGCGTCCCTTAAATTTCTAAATCTTCCGTCGGACGAGACGATATTTTGTAGTTTTTCTATTGTTTGTTTAGTCTGCAACAAATTGATTAGATATCGATTTTCTAATTTCATTATTAAAGTAATACAAAAAAAAGATAGATATTAAAATAGTTTTTAATTTAATTATTATTGTTTATTCTAATCATTACAACTTAATATAATTATATGAAATATTGATATATACAGGGTGATCTGTAACTGGTGGTACAAGCGATAAGGGGATGATTCTACATAAAAAAATAAATTGAAAATATGACAATGAGACTTGATTATGTCTCGTTATCTGTTGACTCGATTATGTATCGTATATATAAAGGATCTCTTACCGTTTTAGAAACCTTTTCCCAAGTTTTCTTCAGCCTATACACACTGCTATTGGTAAACGCAGCACAAATTTGTAATACACCATTGTAATTATGTAATACTCTACTAATATCAGCAACTGCTGCCCATTTTTCAATAGCCGCAACCCTAGCCGACATATTTGATCTACGAATGATCTCAGAAACAACTAACTGCGATACTTCGTTAAATCTTTTTGTCATTAATAAAATATGCGGAGCACGCGTAGCTTTGTCCGTTTTCATCCAAGCTTGACCAAGAAATTCTCTGTGTAAGAAAAATATGTTTGATTATTATTTTTTCTTATTTTTATTTTTATTTTGTTTGAAAATTTTCTTTAGAAGATTTTTTTAACTTACTCGCTAGTGATAGATATAAATATTTGATGATCCAAATAAGTCATTTGTTCTGCGATTTCCAATGCTGATAAAGTCTCAATACTTTCTTTACTTGCTACCTGATTAATAAAATAATAATAATAATAATTAATACTCAAGTTATACGATAAAAAATACAATAATTATAATAATTTATAAAAATAATCCTTACCGTAGGTGGTGTCAAGAGTTTTTTAAGATCAACCTTGTTACTTTCGGGTTCCTCTTTGGTGATCAATCTTAACAGCTGACTAGCAGCTTTGTGTTCAGCCGGTAAAAGATTAGGACTATAAATAATATCTTCAAGAAATTCGATGGTCAAAATTTTCAATTTTTGATCCAATTCAAAATCTTGAGCGTGTTTCGAGACCCAATGTCGAAGAACGTTTAGTACTCTCATGGTTGCAGCTGTTGACATAACCGATTCCTTTCGTCTGTTTTTATCATTTCGATTGCTTCCATCACTGACACTGTTTTTCCATAGTACTTTGTCAGGTGGATTACTCGATGCTGAAGTTGCTATGGCAAATGCAGTTGCTGCCGTTGATGTACTGCTCCTGAGGTATGAGAAAATAATTGATAATATGATATATTCATTGATTAAGAAAGATCTAGCAGAGATTCGTTAAATCGATTCGCAACTTGATTTTCCATTAGACCTATACCGTGATCAATATTTTTCGTATTTYAATGAATATCGATTTTTGTTTGTTTGTAATTAATTAATATTAATTGTTAAAAGTCATTTTTTATCTTTTTTATTTTTCTTATTTTCCCCGCACGATTTATTCTAATCTACGTTCTAATGTGCAATCTAATTGACTAACTCGGCAAACGTACAACGTGTAAAGTTAGCAGTGAGCAAAAAAGGCATAATCAATATCAATCAATATCATCTATCGAGGTTCGGAACTATTTCTATTTCGTTTTAATTCGTGGATAAATTCCTCGTAATTAATTAATTAATTAATTTAAAAAAAAAGAAAGAATTAAAATAAAAAAAGAAAGTAAGTAATAATATGTATAATATAGAAATATGAAAAAATCAGAAATAATTCACCGATAACTAAGATCAAAATTAAACGGGACCTAATATATATATAAATGTGTACGTGTATTTGTATTTATGTAAGTGTGTGCATATGTGTGTGTTTGTAATTGTTAATATTTCACTAATGAAAGCACAGGCAAGCGAAAGATAGATTGATAGATAGAAAAACATAAATTTATCTCGTTAACGTTTAAAAGCTGACAAAGTATATGCGCCATGCTTTAGTTTTTGTAAATAAATAATAACATCATTTACAAAAAGCACAGATGAACGCACTTACTTACCAAATAGGTTGGGGTCCGATGCTATGAATGACGCAAAACAACATATGAATTACAGTTTAATTAAAAACGACGATTATACAAATAATAGAATATATTCCCGGATTTTCGGTGACAGTACTCTATCTACTACTTGTTTTTTCTTTTATTTATTTATTTATTTTTTTTTTTTTTTTTAATAATTAGGAAAAAGAAATTAAACGAAAAACGAGAACGTCCAATAGTCCAATAATCCTGTGTATACGCACAGAAAAATAGAAAAATGTTATATAGGCAAATATATTTTGTTTCTATCGTTCTTTCGAATAATACAATATCCAATACTAATTTATATAATAAAATGATAGGTAAACAACAATAATGTATACATATATGATAATATGTATATTGCGTAATACGATTAAATACGTATAATAATAATATAATAAGTAAGAAGAGAGGTATGGAAGAATAAAGAATCTTTACATATATAGATAATTATTAAAGATATAGATAGAGAGTAAATTAGAATGCTAATGAATATGATAAAGCAACCATCAATGCGTACGAAATGTGAAAAGTATATTCATATTCTTTATTTTTTTATTTTTTTTTTGTCTTCTTTTTCTTTCTTTTCTATCAACATATTTGTTGATCTTCTATGTTTTTTTGTTTGTTTGTTTGTTTATTAAATATTTTTGATCAACGAAATAGAGATAATTTTGTTAAAAAAAAAAGCACGTTGTACAAAATAATAATTCTTTACACAGCACATGATACAGTTGAAATAACACGTATCGATTATTTTGTGTTGCCTTCTTATTTTTTAATTCTTTTCTCGAATTTGAAAAAGTAATGGCAGCGTAAATAACAATTTCTAAAATTCGAATAACAATACAAACCGTTATACATATACATTATAATATACTACATACATGTGTACTCGTACATGTATATCGTATATCGAAATATCTACATGCGCTCTGATTACGTACAAAAAAATCACACTGTAGAATGTTTTATACGAAACTCGAAACCAACCTTCGATGACTTCGTCGAAAACTGGTAACTACCACACCGGCCTTACTGGATGCCTGTTGATCATGTTGAAAGTTTCCTTGGGACGATGAACATAAATCGGATTCTTGAATAGATCGTCGGGTTGCCCAATGATTCTAATAGAGAACAAATAGAAAAGAAAAATTGTAATAACAAAAATAATATTTTTTAAACAATCATTTTTCGCAAACGTACTCCCATTACGGTAGAAATTGAACCACTTCTCATTCCTGTAACTGGTGCAGAAGCAACAGATGCTCTATGTTCCATGTGATGCTGTTGATATTTAGTTTGAATAGAGGTAGTTTGACTTTGTCCAATCGATACCGGTGTCTTTTCTTCTTCGGTCCATTCTTTTCTTGTTTCCTTTTCAATCTCGTGATCTTTGATTTTAGGTGTTTGTGGTGTAGCAGGAGTCGATGGTGTTTTTTCTGTTGTTTCAGAATCCGTAGATTTGCCTGATGTCAGTGTTACATCGGCATATGTAAATTGTACTTCTGTTTGGATTACATCGATTAATATATTTTATTTTATTGCAACAAACACTTGGATGTCATGTTATCATTTTATAATTAAATTCTAATCAATTTTAATATCGAACACAAATTAAGATAAAAAATAGAATTCATTTGGAACGAGATGTTTGATTTATAAACAAGAAAATCCAATTTCTTTGGAATTAGAAATAGAATAAAAAGATTTTAGATTGCAACATTTAGGCACCACCTTTAAAAGTAATGATCTCCCCAATACGTGGAAAATGAAAAACTAAAAATTCATTGATTTAAAAGTTTGAAAAAAATTACTTAATTTAATTGATGTAACATACGCTTACCATCTTTGGAAGATGTACTTGTAGCTACAGGTGTATCAGTTTCTTCAGAAATACCTCTAGAAATTGTACCACCTTCTTGAGGACTAGGATCTGATCCAGATCCTGAACCAGTCGATCCAATTAACGTAACTGTACTTAAATTGCTCGGTGAAGATGGTGCACTCAGTACTGTTGCTTCTATAATTAAAAAAGATATATAAATTTATGTTAATTTTATCGCAATTCAAAAAAAAGAATAGACGGTTGTATTAAAAAATTATTTCATCGTTGTTTAATATGTCTTTCAATTTTATTAGTAATTTTTTTTAAATTAAAAATCATTTGTAATTAGACGAAAAATATGAAATGACCAATCAATTTAATGATTCATTTGTTTTTATACCAGTTAACGTTTCTGAACTCGATGATCCGGCTATAACTTTTGGAATGGTAAGATGACATCCATCATTTTCGGTATTATTGTCAACACGTATGCTGATTTTTCTTGAGGTTGCTGAAGATTGAGTAGTCACGGACGGATTTGACGATTGCAATGTTGGACTATGTTTCATGATCGATGGTGCTTCCGTTATCAATCCTAATGATTGTTCTTCTTCCACTTTTCCAAAAGAAACAAAATAATTCGTTTAATAACATAAATATTAAACTTTGTCCATTTCATATAAAAAAAAAAATAAAATAAAATAAAAATGATTAWCATCACTTTGATGTGTGTGACAAGAGTTTAATATTTAAGAAAAATATTTCAAATAAAAATATACTCACATCTTTTACAACCACCACGCCAATGAGTCTTCGAATTTAACGTGTGTGCTCCAGTATTTGATTCGTACATGTAATGTCGGTCTCGTTCGCTAATTTCTGATCCGTATCCTAATTAAAAAAACAAAAAGATATCATCATTTTCTTTTACACCTTAACGTTGAATTATTTCTATTGTTTTACATCATAAAGTTTTCATACCTTAATGGGCAATATTATATATATTTTGAATTAAAATAATGATTATTATTAAGACTGTTTGATACCTGAAACAGAACTAGCACCACTTGTTCTTCTTGGAGAAACACTGCTTCGTCTTCGTTCATCCGTATGAGTTTGACCCTCACTCATGGTACCTCCCAAAACATCTAACGATCTAAAAAATTGTATCAATCTTTCAATCACATTTCATTAATCACTTTAACACTAGATTTATGGATTTTACATGTACATTTGTCTAATTTTATTAACAAACACTTTAAAATGCACTTATTATTTTCTTTTTATATACGATAAAAACACCATAAATAGATCAAACAAAAATGATAATTTAAATAAGTAAAAAATGTAAAAAAATTAAATCCATCCAGTTAAAATCAAGTTCCATAAATCCAGTGTTAAATTTTGTTGATTTTACTCACACGAGAGAACCACAAGGCATTTGTGCATCAGGTGGTTCTGTTTCGTAAAAGACTTTTTTTAACGCTTCCAATACCGTGACACCATCGGTGAATACTCGGTAGGTCAACAGAAACGTGTTGAGAAAATCGATACTAAGAAATCGTAAGTCGGTAAGCCTTTGTAATAAACGTTCAGGAGTGGCCGAACGGATTTGTGGAATTTTACAAGAGTTCAATGTACGACTGAACCTAATGTCTACGTCGTCCTTGAATAATTTTGGATCGTTTTTAATCGATTGTGGCATCGTAACGGAACTTGTGTCCGACATCGAGCAATGAAAGATATCGTTGAAATGTACGTTGTCCATGCATTGACTTATATCACTTATCCATGCTGCTTTTTCCTATAATAACAGTTATACAATTTTATTTATTATAAATTCATTTCGAGTAATCATATTTATAAATTTTTGTAATTATTAAATAGATGATAATATGGGCTTCAAGTTTAACTCATAATTTATACTGTTTTAATTTTCTTCTTGAGAAAAAAATAGAATTGCAAGTAACAGAAATTTATTACTGCATTTGTGCAAAGTGTTTTATTTTATTTACGAAAGCTCGCAATATTTAATAATAGATCTTGGTAAACGATACGATATTGTTCTCTAGAATTTATTCAAAATTTATAATCCAATTGAGTTACTAGTAATATCTAAAAATTACTAGATACCCTAGTACCCTATATATAGCTAACAGATGCAACAGATGACACCATGCGTTAGATGTTTCTATTACATTATGAAAACTATCAAATGTTTGAAAATATTAACCTGGATAGTTGGTGCTACGAGATGAACGGTAACCAATGGCCCACCAGATTTCACATCGAGTACGATCTTGAAGTCACGATTTTGAAGTTGTGAACTAGTATTTCCACTTGCACTTCCACAACTCTCACTGATTCCACTTGACATAGAGCATACTGAAAATTCTATAAGTAGTACGATCACTGTTCTATCATAGAACGAAATTATAATTATTTTATATAGTATACAGAAACTTAGAGATCAAGATCGAGAAGAGTAGTTACGTTAAGACATTCATTCATATTGTATAGCAAATCAATGATTAATTTCATAACAATTATAATGATGAAATATTTATAAAATACTTCTTCGATCTAATCTCGTCTATATTCCATAACTTGATAATACCGTCATCGTCCGTAACACCTTGTTCGCAGGGATCCTCTATGAGAACAGCATCCGATAATGGAATTTTGCCGATATGCGGTATCAAATTCAAACGACCATCATCGTCAGATTGTCTTGTTGTCAATAACAAATGATTCGAAAATAGGAAACACTGTCTTACAGCTTCCTTGTCACTGGAACCTTTACCACCAAATGTTGCACTCAATCTGCTACGTGCTCCTCGTGGCTTATCAAGTATCTGTACGAGTGCACCTGTAATATAAAAACATATATATATACTTTTCATCTTTAATATCTTTCCTAATCGATACCAGCATTTTTTTCTTTCATGATTTATTTTTTTTTTCCTCTTTCTATATCGCGGATTTAAAAATTGTATACCTGAATTTGTTAAGGATTAAATTTCTTCCTTGATTATTGTTTTTGTTTTTCTTTTTAATTTGTATTAAATTTTGTTTACGCGAAGTTAGAATTATTCTTGGTCCCCCTATCGATAGCCCTTGTACTTTAATTGGCCCCAAAAACATAAGTAGATTCGTTTTCTTAAGAAACAAAATTGTACAAGATGGCAACACCGAGATGAGAACTCGTGTTTTTTTGTATGTAATTTAATTAGATAAAAAGAAAAAGATATATATTAGTAAGAAATTTAACAAAAAGAAAACTTAGGACGGATAACGCAACGTTTAAAGAGAAACAAATGGTTATTGTTTTAATCTCTTGTTTTATTTGTCGTTTATATCACTGTAGACACTGGTACTTCAAAGTTGCGTGTTTCGAAGATTCGACAAAGTAGTCCTAACGTGGAATGAAATACGTTTGCGTGGTAACCATGTGATTCAATATTAAGCACGAGGAGACAGGATCGTATCAACTGATTTCTCTTTTCAGACAAATATTTCTTGAATATTTTGAATACTTGATTCTATTGAACCAAATAAATCAAATATTTTATTCGAATTTTATCGATGTATTTCAAATCTACAGAATGGAAAACTTTATCGACGATCTTTGGAAATCAAAAATATGGTATTTATGGCATAAAGGTATTTGAATTTTATTTATATCTCAAATGCTTCGAACTTTATTGAAAATTTCATAATTCATATTTTCCTGTCTCTTCGATATAATAAAATAGAAAATATTTAGAATAAAATGAGTATTATCCTTTAATAAAATATGTGAATTTTTGTTCTCATTGTACCCTTTGACGGAACTTTCATACCGCACGTGGATTTCGTTCCTGAATAGAACATTGTGCGCAGAATCAAGTTAACAGGGAATTTAGTTTGGTGTATTAGTGCAAACTGACGTGTACATGTCGTGGCATCGATTCCTCTGAAGTATGATTTGCGCTTGCGCGTTAATTCTACTAAAGCTTGCTCGTTTTTACCCTCCATTTTCATCCTTCGATCATTTCGAAAAAGAGGGTGCACGTGGTTAACTGTTCTATTTCAACCCCCTACAGTCGAGATCTTACCGACTGCTAGGAAAAATGTATTTCCATTTTCTCAACGAATGATAAATGGTTTGTAACGTTAATGATAAAAAGAAAAATCTCAACAGTTTCTTGATCTTTCATAAATATATTTTTTCTTAAACGTTTTTAATTTGATATTCGTGTATAAATCTTACCTTGTCTGACGAATACTTGATTAACATCCAAAAGTATATCACAACCCTCAACGATCATTCTCTCTACTGCCAAATTTTTTCGCAAATTTTCCGTCTCGCTCACCTAAAATTATTCAATTAGATTTTTATTTTTTTTATTTTATTCTTTCACTATCGAACGAAATATATTTCTTTGTTACTTATTAAACGATAATAGGAAATCCTTCGATTTATTTCTACAATTAAAGCAACAAATTATTGCTATCGATAAATAAAATTAAATGTAATACCATGGGATGGGGAGAATTTATTGAGATAGAAAAACATAATACATACCTCGTCATGCATTTGCCGAGACAAATCTTCCAGCTGTTGCCTAGCATTCTGCAAACTCTTTCGTTCAACGTGATCGTGGGGTGTATGTGCCAGAAGCTCGTGCAGAGTAATTATGTATCTCGGAATCTGCAAAGTTTATAATTAATTATAATAATTTATTCTTAATTAAATGACATACGAAATAAGAAATGTAATATATAAGAAGTAAATAAAATGCAATTTTATTTAACTTAAGTACAGGTGATTAACCGAGAAGAGTTGCAATAAATAAGAAAAAATAAATTACTCGTATTTCCAGGCTCATACATTCGGTGACAGACGAAATGAGAAATATATTAGATAAAAAATAGATGCTGAAACTATAAACTCGGCAAGAAAAACTCGGCAAAAGATAAATAGATAGATCGACAGATATTCATGAACATGGTTCTTTCAATTCAATTTCTTCTTTAGCATTTTTCAAACTATTCCATTATTCATAAGTATTTTCAAACTATTTTTCGATCGTATCTTAAGACATAGATATTTTCTATATTCCTTGTAATCTCTTATTCTCAACTCTTCGTCTCGAGTTTGACTCTCCTGAGAATTTTCATAAGAATAGAAAAAAAAAAAAGAAAAACTAAAATGTAATAAATAAGAATTACTAAAGTTGAGATACCTGATGCATCGGATACGTTAAAAACATTTCAAGTGATCGTCCATGACAAGCAGTCTTATTTTCCAATCTATTGAGAAGCGCAACAAAAGGGGATGATTGCTTGCACTCGGTCAACACTTGAAGGCTGTAATGGTGGTTGCGCACGTATTCTTGATAAATTGACAACATTGGTAGTAGTATGTCGAACAAGTCACCTACGTTGAAAAACAAAATTCAAGCATAATAAAATGAATGTATTTATTGAAATAATATACAAGAACAAGCGAATATCTTCAGGGTTTTTTTTTTGCATTTCAAAACATATTTTGTATTATATCGAATTTTGTCAACCTTTCATACGTTTGCCAGGTGGATAACACCTGAAGCATTTAACTCTTCGTGATTTCAATAAAAAGAATGAATAAAATGTATCAATATTTCTCTGATATTGTCATTTTTATAATTGCTAGCATAGAATTCGGTCTCGTCATCACCATTTTCAGTGATTTGGATATTCGGTTTATATATTTTGATTTAAAAAAATTCAAATTCTTTTGAAAATCGGTTGTGCGTTAACCGGGTATGCCATTGAAAAAAAAAAAAGAAAACATTTCATGTAACTTACCTAAAACTAAAGTGGGCCAGCTCTCCATGCGAGAAGTAAGACCCTTCAGGAAGATCTGATGAAGGAACAGTACTGTTTCGCTATTCAAAAATATACTATTCACGTCTTCGTGACTACATGGGGGTTTCTTCGAACTGGCAGCCATTTTAAAAGGCCTCAGGAAACAGCTAACCAATATCTCCATTTGTTCCGTGTATTCTTCCTCGGCCTCAACCATTTGAAACACCAAGCTGAAACACCCACATATAGGCTCTATAAATATATATATAAAAGGAATACGATCGATTTTCCCTTCTCCCAATTCTTTTCTACTTTTCGAAGTTCTCCTACTCGAATTTCAGTGATTCTCGGAGATACGTTTACGTGTATAGAAATCCTTGTATATATTCTCTTCGGTTACGATCGATCGGTCAAACATTTAACGGAGAAATAGGAGGTTAAGTACAAAGCTGTTCAGGTTATTAACTTCAACAGGTAGTAGCTCTAGTCATATATAAACAATAGCTTCCTAATCATCGATTCTAATGAATTCCATTGAAGTGTTTGAAATTAGTTTTCATGGATAATGAATCGATATACAAGATTAATCGATTCCTGATTAATAAATTTGATTGATTAATAAAATTCTTCGAAACATCTGATCAATTTTAATTAACAAATAAAATCTTTGATGATATATAATATATAGAACTAATATTCATGACCTAATTAAAATATATTGTTTTATTCTTTTTATAGATAATGTTTTAGAAAGAATGTGTACATAAGAATTTCATATAATACTGTAGATATCCTAAAGGATCTGAAAGGTGATTATAATTTACGCATCTTCGAGCATGTAATTCGGTAAATTTTCCGGCGTCTGCATTTAGATCGGATTGCAGGATTGATGTTTCAAGAACGATGCAAATGACGTACGTGTATACCAAACTATACATGGTAATAGTTAATATTATAACGATTTCTTCGAATTATTAGTTACTCTAAATCAAATCAAATCAAATCCAATCAAATGATTGTCAATAATATTCTATCTCGAATATAATTATTTCAAGATTATTGATTTCTTGTATTATCGAATAAAATAATATTTTTTAGTTAGGAAAATAATTCAAATGTTGCTTATTAATCCTTCCATCAAATAATATAGATATAAAAAAGATCTAAAGTTAATATACAGAGGAAAGGGGATTAAATCGTTCTATTGAACTAGATACGTAATATATTCTGGTGCAATAGGAAATCACGCTGAAATAGTCGCGATTTACTTTTTGTTATTCGGAAAAAGGTATTATGGAAATTTATAGGAAACGATTGAAATCGTTTGTACTGAATGGGTCGGATGCAGTCGACGTAAATTGCGCACTGGTTGGTTGAGATGGAAAAAAAAAAAATAAAAAGTAAAAAATAGAAAAAATATAGGAATAGTGACAAAAGTTCAAAAAAAAAAAAAGAAGAAAAATATAAATAGAATGATCAGAGAAACGTTAAATTGCATGTATGCATACATGTATGCATATTGTGATTGGAACGAGAAAAACTGACAATTGATGAGTGTGTGTGTCTCTCTGTGAAAGATAAAGATAAAGAGAAAGATATATAACGTTACTGTAAATTGAAAATTGAAATAAAATAAAACAAACCTGTTTCGTTTGCGCATACTCTCTGCATGTGGGCTCTTGATATATTGTTCGACGATTTGTTTCCAACGTCTACGGCAAAGCCAGCCACGGAAAAAGCTTTGAACTTTTTTAATTTTCTGCATTTCGACGGAACCTTCGGTAATACCTCGTAAACCAAGCGAACAGGATACGAGTGAACCTTGAATTTCGGGATAAAGACCATAATGTACCAGACCACTTGCTAAACTTCCTGTTCCTTGGGACAAAGTCCTTTGAAATCCTGGACGAGTTGTGAATCCTTGTGCAACTGATGGCCTTAGTTCCTTCTTCAAAGTACATAACTAAAAGTATATATATATTGGTATTAAATTTATATATTTGTATTAAATATAAATTAYTATTATTATAATTATAATATTATTCAAAATAATTAAAATCTCGCTTGCAACAAATAAGTGAAACAATATTAGCAAATATGTGTTTCGTTGATTTATGTTTAATATAAATTAATCATTTTTTAAATTTTTCTTCGTACCATTTTTTAAGTCGAAACGATTTACACATCCATATTTAAACTTAATCCCATTTAATGTCTCATAATTTACTGAAGTAGACAGCCCATTTATCCAACAATATTTCTAATTGCAAGTACTCAAAAGCTCTGACAAGGATTTTCTATTACCATAGTCTTGAAAAGTTTTTAACTATGATTTCGGATCTAGCCCGAAGCGAATTTTAAAGTTATTCATCTTTAGAAGAAAACTTTTGAAACCTATGCACTATATCATATATATATACCTCGCTCATTTACAGTATCCTCGTTGCATATACTATAGCCGTAACGTAATAAGTTGCAACAGCTGCAACAGTTCTTTAATTTACATTTAAAAATCTAATTAATATTTATATATTATTAGTTATTATATTATGTGATTTTAAAATTAATATTCTACATAATTTTATCAAGTTCAACTATAATATAATATAATGTAATCAATTATATTATAATAAGTAATAGGAGAAGTATGTAAGACAACCTTGTATATAAAGTTGAAATAATTAATATAATAAAAATTGATCTCACTATTATCTATAAACATAATTTAAAGAAAAAATAATATGCAATAACGAATTATTCATTTATCTTCACTCTATTCACCGAGATCTCGTTTGATATTTGCTATAATTCAATAAATAGATTGTACATATTGAACAAAATGTAAGCTCTCGAAATTGGATTACATTTTCTCTCTCTCTCTCTCTCTCTCTCTCTCTCTTTCTATTTCTTATTTAACAAAATAATATATAAAATACTTTGACTATTACTATTACCATTGCATATTCCTTCGAGAGCTTTTTGCCATTCCGTTGGATACATTAAACGAAATTAACAAATTATTTCCTGAGAAATAATGGAAGAAAAACATTGGAAGGTAATAAAAGAAATAGAACACAAAGGTAAAAAATAACAATTGGATACGAGTACATTGATAATAATTTTCAATTTATCGTGCCAGTTATTCAAATGATTCATTGACAATATTAATCGACGAAACCCCTTAAGAAAATGAGTATAGTTTTTTTTTGTTAAATGTCATGGAAGAGTAAAACTAACCCCTCACATTTGTAAGTTTAGGTCAATCGTGAAATAATATTTGATTATTATAGAAAACCAAAAAGAAAAACGTAATGATCTTTTACCCTGTTTTTACCGTTCTAAATTATATGTTCTTTTTCCCTGATGGAATAATGATTCTAATCGATCAATCTTAATTTTGAAGTCAAGTTTTATTATTTCGGTTCGATTATCATATAATAAACTGTCACGGAATAATACGACAAAGTTCGTTTTACACGGCATGTAATCTACAAATAGTTATGTAAATCGATACATTTTATTATTCAGAAATGTTGTTTACGTTTGACGTTATTTTTGATGGAATACGATTCAATAAATAATTTTAATTAGTATACTTGATAGTTGTGTTTAGAGTTTTATTAGTTTCGTTTTAGAAAACATGATAGATATCTTTTTTATGCTAGTTTATTAATAAATTTATATATCTATTAATTAAATTATTATATATAGATTTAATATAATATAAATAATATAAGAGAGTTTATATTATTTATATTGAAAATTTATATTAATAATTATTATTAATATAAATTGTGTGTGTGTGTGTATATATATAATAAATTACAATATAATACAAAATTAT
>NW_015149042.1:742830-787831 GCF_001465965.1 Polistes dominula | reverse complement strand
GGTAGTATTTGTGTAAAATAATATTACTTTTTTCTTTATTTTGTTTTTTTTTTCTGTTGAAATAAATTGTAAAATGTAATATAAAACGCGAGATTTTTTTTTTTTTTTTAATCTAAATTACCAATACAGTAATAATAAATGTTTTTCATTCGAAATATTGAATTGATCGGTGTGCTTACGCATGTGTAAAAATTTTAAATAAAAAAAAAAAAAAAATACAATATTTAAAAGAAAAATTGGAAGTAAAATTTAAATATTAAATTTTAAATGCATTGAGATTAAATTCAAACCAAACATTGATATAAAATATTGAACATTAAAATTACAAAATGAAATGTCGTTTATTCGGATATAAAATATATTAAAAATTCGAATGAAATTTACAAAATTGTATTATTTAAAAACACAAAAAAAAGTACAATAAAAATTGTTATCGAGCATTATTTATCGCGATCTCAACTTAATATCAAATAATACATTAAAAAACAATATGATTTTAATATCAAATAAAACAAAATCATCATCAAATATTTAATCGTAATTATAAGAAACAATGTGTAACAAGAGGAATGTTCTTAATTGTAGGATCAAAAAATAATGTGAAGAAATATATATGTGAAAATTATACATACTCGTTCATTTAGAAATGAGACAAAAGTTTGTAAAAGGGCATTCGTGGGAAATAGGAAACGTCATTCAAAGATTTTTTTATGAGCTTTTGGAAGAAACTTTTGCAAAAGAGAAAGAAACTTTTCTTTGAGAGAAAAAAAGAACTTTAAGCATTTTTCTCCATTCGTAGCGACACACGGTGGTAAAAGTTTTAGAGAGACAGAAAAAAAAAGTAGTAGAAGAAAAAGAGAAGAAAAAAAAAAAAGAAAAAAAGAAAGGGAACGGCAAAAAACTGTTTTACGTTTATACATAGATATAAATATTTCGTAAGATGGGTAAAGCAAGGTAAAACACAGACTGCCGGTGAAAATACGGTTACGGTTTTCGAGCTTTACCTACTTGTATGCAATAGGCTATATGCACTTAACTGTTATTTTCTCTTTGCAACGACTTTTTGAAAAAAAAAAGAAAAAAAACGAAAAAAGAAGAAGAGAAAGACACTGAAATTTCGGTCCAAAGTGAACCTTTTTTACCAAAGAATTTCTTCGGAATATTTCCGAGCGTTTATGGTTATTCGTGGTTATTAAAATGACACTATTTTAAAGTTACTTAAAATAACTATTACCATAATTGTAACCACAAGTAAAAATGCTTTCATGTTTAATTTCATCGAAAATCTTCAACGCGTTCTAAAACTTTTATTACTTTTATCTTCCTTAATTTCTTGGAATTATCAAATTACAATGTTTCAACTTATATACATTCGAATAATTGGAATTAAAATTGTAATAATCAGCATATAAAGGTATGTATTACTCGTAAAAGAAATTCTTTTGAAAATTAGGAAAATGTTATAAAAACTATGACAACTTTTTATTAACGTTTATGATGATAACGTCAAATTAAATTATACTAATTTACAACTAGGGAAAATAACGATGTTCAAAGAGAGTATCATTATCATATGCATTACTATTACTCCATTCGCAATACCAATTTTCTAGGTAAATGAACTTCATATTTGAATGCCCTATAGCAATTGTCATCTGCTCAATATAAACCGCAACGAGATCGCTATGAATGTCATTTACCCAATACATATATGTATATGCATACATATATACATGTAAATACATGTATCATGTATATGCATCCGAATTAATGATAGAACGATAGTAACATTACTATTCAATTGAATCAAATATTTTACTTTCTAAATCCAATTGGAAAATAGTCGGAAAACAGGGGTCGGCAACCTTTTGAGTCGGAAAAGTCAAAAATTACAATTTACAAAATTTCAAAGTTTTTAAAGAGGTACAAAATTTTTTCTTGCCAACAATAAATAGTTCTCGCATAAATAAAGTTTTTTGATAAAAAAAAAAAAAAAACTAATCTATTTATTCATCGGTGCCTTATTCTCGTTAATCAATTCAGAACGATTTTTTAATGTTTTTTCCTTTTTTTTTTTTTTTGTATAAAATAAATAATATTTGTGTATGGAACTAAAGAGCCGCATGTTGCCGGCCCCTGGTCGTAAAGATTATTAGGAACATTTTATTTTTATATTTTGTAAATTTCTATTTATAGTCAATAGAAAATAAGTTTGTATTTAAAGTGATTAAAAAAAAAAAAAAATTAGAAATGATACAAACAAAAAATATGTGTGAGAATTAAAAGAGAATATATATATATATATACATATATAGATAATTATATGATATGTATGACAAAAATATATTATTATATTTTAATATTAAACTATTTTTATACTCGTAAGGAGAAAAATTAATTTGTTAATTAAATACGCTGAAAATATGAAAATAAAAAATAAGAGATATCTCCTGGCAAATAAATAAGCAAAAGATAAAGAGAAGAGTATAAAGGGTAAAGGGTATTACTTTTTTTAATCAAAAAGCTTCTTTATTTGGAAATATTTTTTTTTCTTTTTTTTTTATCAAATAATCTGTCGCCGCGTTTTTATTCCAATTTTATTTTGATTTTTTTTTTTTATATATATATTACGTACTATCTCTCTTTGAAACATTTTCACGTGTCTCATTATACATATTTATCTTTATTTTCTGTTTTTCTTTTTGAGTAAATTTGAAACTCCTACACATTTCTTTTTTTTTTCTTTTTTTTTTTTTATTCTCTAAATTTATTAATTAATTAAAAAGAGAGTATAAAAGTAAAGTACATTGAAAGTGTACTACTTTTTAGTAACGTAAATTGAAACGTTGCTACGAAATTTGTGTAATTTATTTTTCTTTTTTTAGTTATAAAACTATAGGACTAACTTAAATTTAGTTATAAAGAAAAAAAAAATGCTTTTCTTTTATGTTCTTGTAAAATTTCTTAACGAGAAATAGCGGAAGAGATGTTTACTGCATCAACCTCGGTAAAACTGATTATCAGGAATCAAATTTAAAGTTTCGAATTTGTTTGTACCGATATTTGTTCGTGAAAAAGTTCTCAAAGAGAACTTGTAAACTCTTATCAATCCCTTGAATTCTAAATTACAAACTGATCAAAATTTCTATAAAAGATCTACAAATATATATATATATATATATATCTTAAAGAAATGTTGCAAACATATAATATAACATTTGTTTAAATTTAATATTACAAATTAATAAGAAATAATAAATACTGTTGACATATTCGAATGTTTAAAAATGCATTTGCCATAAACTTATTTAACTAAATAAGATTTCAATCAGATAGGAGAAATATATATTGACCAATATCAAAAGAACCAGAATTTAGTTACATCAAAAGGATAGATTTGAAATTTGTGTGTTGCCTATAGTTACTGTCATGTTCGGTTTACCATTACAATGTTAGAAATCTCGGACAACTGCATTACTAAGCTTAGTTTAGAAGCAGGTCAGATGGTAAATGAGAGAAAGTCAGAAGTTTCTTCGCCACAATTGCACTATATATACTTCATCGTCCTATTTACTTACTTACTAGTCAAATATCAAACTATATATGTGTATATACCAAGAGTGAACATTTTAAATTTAAACTTAACTAAAATATTGTACTATGCATTCACGAGAATATTTTATTAATCGTAGAAGCAGATTATCGATAACGAAAATGTGTCTATCATTTTATAATTATTATTTTTATCTAAATATATTATTTATTATACCTTCTCATCGAATTTCCCTTTTAAAAATAAATTTTTTCTAACCGAGATATTTTTCAATTTTATTTTATTTATATAATTATATTTTATATATATATATATATATTAATAAAATCTATTCTAGTGTTTTTTAATATTTACTTTTAATTTTCCTTATATTATCTATTTAGTATTTTTAATTATTTACGTCGTGCATGCAAGTTAAGCGATTAAAATGCTTACATTAGTAAACTTTCCCAAATTTAAATTAACTCCATATGTTTAATTTTATCTCTTTCTCGTTCCTTCTTCGTCTATATATATATCTTGAAATATGATCTACCAATTATTGCGAGATTAGATTAGTAGTTTAGAATTTCGAAAATTATTCGGACCTCTCTCGAAGGAATTCATAAAGTCTCGAATTTCGAGATAGAAAGTCTGAACAACTATACTGTGTGAGTTTGGAAAGAAGAGTCGCGAAGGTTGATATGGAAATAGATGTGAAAATGTTAATAAAAAAGAGAAGAACTTATCTCTCTCTCTCTCTCTCTCTCTCTCTCTCTCTCTCGCATACGCACACTTACTCTTATTTTATCTCTTTATCTATATCTCTTTCACTCTCTTATCGAAAATTTTAAATTTAAAATCCCGTAAGGAATAATATTCTATACATTTCTTATACGATACAATGTAGATGATATAAGAAAATTTATGAGGTTACTATACGAATATCACTATCCTATATGGGTACTATCGAAACTTGTTAAGGTGAGAACAAAATTATAGTTTATTCTATAAAAGAAAAAAAAAAATAGAAAATTTGTTGATCGTGATCGAAAGATATTTTTATTACATGGGGTTCTATGTTTAAAGAAGAAGAATAAAAATATATATATATATATATTGTAAAGTAATATAAATACCATTATCTATGTGAACTATGAAAGCTACAATATATTGGATGAGATGATTGTAAAATTGAGCTTATAGGAAAAATGATTTGATCGAACGTGATCCTCTACGTTAATAAAAAATAATATTAAACTTTTATTACGCGTTAGATATATATATATATATATATACATAGAGAATAAAATGATATGAATATCATTAACTATGCAGAGACACAACAGGTAGATTAGCTACGTTGATGAGAGTACAGTTTAGTTTAAAAGGAAGAAATTACTTGAAACTAGTTGGAATTCCTATTGCACGTGGATCTTGGATTAAAATAAAAAATAAAATAAAATAAAAATGAAATAGAGGATAAAATTGTAAATTATGTGAAATATTTATACGAAGAAATTTATACAATTTTTCATGTAAAAAAATTTATCGACTATCTTTGACCTGGTGCACGTATATGTTACACGTATTTAAAATCATTATTTATGAATGAGAAAGTTAACTTAAAAATTTGCATATTATTCAATATGCAAATATTAAAAATTGCATATATATATATATATATATATATATATATATATATATATATATTAGTCGTTGCTTTCATTCTTCTTCTAAAAGAAAGTCAAAAGTATTTGTAATTTTAGATTATCAAATTGTATATAAGACAATTTTTAAAATCAAAATCGATACTTTTAAAAACTATTTTTAAACGAAGTTTCTTTTCTCACAATTTGCCAAACATTCATTGTAAAAGCATTTATCCATTTTACATTTACAATTATTGTAAAATTTGTCATTGTTTTTAAATCGCGAAATTCTAAATAATTTGTCACTTTGAAAATATTTTTGGTGATTTAACAAAGTCAACCCCTTTCAATAACATTTTCATTTCAACAACTGTTTCATTCGATATATTTCTATTACCACCCTTTTCTCATTCCTTTTCCACCCTTCCTCACTCCCATATATATTCATATATATGAAGGGAAATATTATATTCTCTCTCTTTTTCTCTCTCACTTTCGATAGTTAGATTATTCATCCCTTCGTCCAATCGTTTGTTATTAATTGTAACAAAGTTACCAATGCACAAACATAACTTTCATATGTATTTGACGTAGTAACGTGAGTGTTTATTCATTTATTTGTATATTTACGTAGATAATGTATGCATTACGTTTTCTTTTGATATAAACAATTTCAAACTGATTTTATCGATAATTATTTCTATGTTCGATTTGAAATTGATTAAAAAAAGATTTAAAAAAAAAGAAGAGACAATACAATATTGTAAATAAAAAAAAAAAGGATATCATTGTTCTACAAATGTTATGAAAAATTCTGTGTTTTTCTTTTTTTTAATAACATTGTAAAGTAGGAGAGTAAAAAAATACCAATAAATCAATTCAATCGACCATTGGAGTCTTATGAAAAGAAAAAGAAAAGAAGAGAACAAAAAAACATAAATAAATAAATAAAAGAATATCAAGAAAAGAGTTGTGTGGAAGAAAATTTCAGCTTATTAATTTAATTTCATTAAAAGCATAAAAAAAATTTGATGAAATTGATATAACGAAAGAAATGTTTATTTGCCATATGTTTATTTTTATTAGCAATGCAAAAATCAAATAGTAGTAATTCTCATGTTATTTTTACTACAAAAAAAAAAGAAAAAAAAAGATATATAAAAATTCATAATAAATATTAGAATAAGACTTGGAAAATGAAATGAAAAGAAAAAAATCTTGTTTAATTTATTAGAGTATACTCGTCTCATAATAATATTCCCATCGACTTATTACATCATATACCAACACAACACATTAATGTATTAAAGATTAAAAACAAACTTAAATCTTTGTGAAAAAGAAAAAGAAACAAAAAGCATATACCTTTACGTTTACATGAGTGACCAAAAAAAAAAATATATATACACGAAGGAAAAATATTTTTCTAATTTATTAGAGTAGAGTTATATTCCATAATACTTTTCGTATTGAGTTGTTATGTCTTACGTATGTTCAAATATTACAGATTAAAACCTTCTATCATGTTTACCATAAAAATATAACTGATACATAGATATATATATCAACAAAGAAATATCAAACAAACATGTATGTATTGCAGTTTCTGTGTATGTGTATGTGTGTGTGCAAGCCAAGTACAATTGAAAAACTAGTGCAGTTGATAGAAAAACTGGAAAAGAAGCTACTCCGTTTAGTTCAAACTGATATAACAAAAAAACTACGAGTATTATTATTTTGATTACGATATATATATATATATATATATATATATATATATATATATATATATATATATATATATGAGAAAAGGTAGAAAGAGAAAATCTACAAATAAATAATAAAAGAGACGAATAACGCGATTACCTGTTTTTCTTGAAAATCTTATATTAAAAATAATAAATAATAGAATCGTTTTTTTTTTTCTCATAAATTTATGTATACCGAAAAAGAATAAAGATGAAAAAAAAAGATAAACAAGGGATTTAAATATTAATCTAGAAGTACGAAAGATAATTTTTACCCCCTTGCGTCTCTCGTAATTTATTTTATTTGTGGAATGAAAGTGAAATATAAAGAAAAAAGAGAGAGAGAGAGAGAGAAAGAAAGATAACAAAAAGTTATTTAATATTGAATATATTTATCAGTTTTGATTGATTGTCAAAAGATAAAAATCTTGCTTTTATACTTTGAAATTCATTTTCATTTAGTAATTTTGATTTTCAAATGTAAAAGTATATATATATTGTATTATTTGTAAATTTTAAAATCGAATCGATGTCCATTTATTGTGACACGTGAACGTGTATAATTTCATGCATATTACTTTTGCATTATTTATAATATATATTTATAATATATATTTATGCATATTTCCTTCGTTAATTTTATTTTTCTATACATGTATTTTATTTATTCATTCTTTTTACATTTTTGTTTGTTTATCACACACATTTCATCAAATAATTCATATTACGAGAAAACTATTGTAGTTGAACTATCTCCTAATTTTCTATATTAATATTCAACCCTCTCTCTCTTTTTATCTCATTTTTTATATTTTCATCCCCTTTGATGTATATTCTGTTGAAAAGAAAAATGTAATCCGGTTTCTTTCTTTTTTTTTTGTGTCTTTGTGCTATATTACGCTAATGAAGCATGAAATTGTAATATTCTTTACTGAGGATTAACGATTGTTATCCCTTTTACTGATGATTATTATAGCATTTTTGACAAATGACAAAGATTACATTTATTTAAAATAAAAAACAAATGAAAGATGTTATTTTTCAAAGCGAAAGGGAATTAAATTTGCACGAAATATAACAATAATCCTATATAATATATTTGCAAATAAATCAACAAATTTAAATTACAAAAAAAAAAAAACATGATCAAATAATATAATACAGATAATATTAAACAAAAGAAGAAGAAGAAGAAAAAAAGAAAGATTTATCTTATAATTCATCTATCTCTGTTAACATTCTATAAACCTAAAATAAACAACTGATATAATTCTCAATGGGTTCAACCTAATTTAATAGATTATACTAAAGCCTGTGTAAGTGAGATAACCGGAAAACAAATAAATATATCTAGCGAATATTTATTCAAATTATAGGATTTTCATGAGGAAGAATAATAAACAAAGTTTATGTGGCTGTGAAAGAGAGAGAAAATCGATGGTTGTCTTCAAGAGTTAATACATCGAAAATAGTTTAAGCACTTGATCGGATAAATAGTATATATGTATACTTGTGTGTTTGCAAACAGGGAAAATGCTAAAAGGTCTCTACTTGAGTATATTATATTCCTGATACAGTCATTTTGTAAATAGACATGTGATAAAACAAATCCCTTGTTATCCTGTAGACTTACTTTTTACACTAACAAATATAAAAGATAAAACTAATCGTAAGTTTTGATCATCTTGTTGAAAAAGATGATATTTTTCTATAAGTAAATATAGAATTAATAATAAATAAAATAATAATAAAAAAATAATAAAATTACTTTTTCATAAGTAAAATTTATTCTTTAAATAAAAAAAAAACCCTTTCTTTAATATATTCGTATTATTTTGTAAAAAAATGTTGTCAAACATTTCTTAACCCTTCAAATATTTGTACGATTGCTTGTAATTAATTATAACAAGTATTATTTTTTAAATATTTACTTATAGAATTTTTAAAATTTTGTTTTTTTAATTTTTCTGTGCTTTCTTAAACAATCCATGAGCACATTTTAACTACAGATAACAATTATCAATCTATGATACTGTAGCATCCTAAGCATAAAGCTTTAAAAATATTTGGCTACGCCACGGAGTCTACGGAGCTTTAAGGGTTAATATTTTTTTTATTTCTGTACTATTATGTGTTGTCAATATAATTGACAAATTTGTAAAATTTCAAATTTGTTCGAAGTTTGCAAAGATTTTGATCAAACATTTACAAACTACTCTAATTTATTATTCAAAGTTGAATTTATTTGACGTTGATCCTTAAATATTCAACCTTATTGCCGATTCCAAATAATCAGATATTTTTGAAATTAAATATAAATAAAAATATCAATGTATTATTTTACAACGTTCAACGATTTTACCATAATTTGTTTCTATTCCTTTTTTTTTTTTTTGTAAAATAATTTCTGTAAAATACGAATGAAAAAGAGTAAGGTAAATAAAAAAGAAAAGAGAAAAAAAGAAAAGAAAAGAAAATGCAATTAACCGTACACACGCGGTACTTTGAGATTTAACTGTCGTAAATCATGAGGAAAAGAAAAAAAAAGAAAAAAAGAATAAAAAAAAGAACCGAACCTTTAACCAAAGATTACAACACACAATCCCGTAGTCAGACGTTTAGTGATTTACGAATCAACCGGGTAGCAGATTTCCATAATTTATTCCCATTCCCTTTTAATGATTCTCATTTAGAATTCTGCCGTCATATACGATATCCCCTGTGATTCCGTTACCTGGCTTCTCGTATAGCATCGATCCACTGTTTGCAGTCCGTTTCTGTACTCGCTTTCAACTCGTATTGTCGTTGATTTTCCCTTCTGTACGTTATTGCAAAACAGTGCTGCAAAATAGAAAAAAAGAGGAACATGAATTAATAATATTCTTTTGAAAGTTTCTTCTATTTCTTTTTATATCGAATATCGTTAATTAAAATATTAAACTACCTACAATGAAATTATTATTATTTTCGTTTTTTTCAAATTTAATTAGTCGATAAATGGTAAAAATAAAATAAAAAATAAAAAAAGAAAAGAATTTTTACTATTGAAAATATTATAAAAGTCAAAAGTGGATTAAAGAAACACAATTTTATTCTATTTATTTCTTCATCTTTATCTTTAATTTTATTTCTCTTTCGTAATGATGTAATTAACTCATTATCCGTAACACGATGTGATAATTAATGAACCCTAATTAACTAGCACACCTTGCGATCCACCATTCTAGGCTAACATTTTCCACTTATTTCAAAGCAGTATACCTCGTTCATTATTATTAATTTGACCATGTACCATACATTATCGTGTACGTATAGCGTATCGAATTACAAGGATACAAATATAATACTCGACAAACAAGCAAAGGTTATTTCATCCAGCTTGATAACGATCCTATACTTCAAATTAACATATTTCACTTTTAATACGATTCGTTTGATGATTGAGCAAAAGAATATTTTTTGATAAAAAAAGAAAAAAAAAAACAAAAAAAAAACATAAAATCATTAAATTACACAAACGTATACGAAAAATGATCAAAATCGTTCATGATAACGAAAACAACAACAAAAGTATTTAATTACATTTGCACATATTTAATAAAGAAATTCGAGGAGATGATTTAAAAAAAAAAATAAAATAAAATAAAAAATCAGAAAATTTAGAATTGTTTAATATTGAACTATTAGGTGGCTCGAAAAGTCGTTTCGTTTTTTGCTGATGCAATAATGACATTAGTTGATGCAAACTGACAAATAGTAACACATGAGATCGATGAGAGATTAAATTTATCAAATTCAACTATTTGTGACCACTCGAAAGGTTTAGGTTTAACCTCGAAGCAAAAATTATCTTCATTTTAACAAAAGAAGAAAACGAAAGGACTTTCCGAACCACCTAATAAAAACGAAGTTAGATACAACCTTTCCTTTGCTGAATCATCGAACCAAGAAAAGCAACGTTTACAAGGAAAAGACATAATCTAAGATAAAAGTTCTAAAAAAAAGATTTTACGTGTTAGATCAACACAATATTTTATTATATAATGAATTCATATATAATCATTTGAGATATTAATCCTGACTTATGGTGTTATCTTAAAATTTGGATACATTATAATTGAATGTAATTATATATTAACGATTAATAATAAATGTAATCATAATTACATATTGATATAATATTTAAATAAGTATTTATTCATTTTAAAAGATGAATTAAAATATTGTTCTTGTTTTAAATCTGTTTGAAACTTTAAATAGAAAATGTTTAGAAAAAAATAACCATTGAAAGAGTGTGTGTGTGACCTTTATTATTTCCAAAATATTCGATTCTAAGACGATTATTGTATTGATTATTTTTTAAATAAAATGTTACACAATGAATTTTTTTTTTTTTTTTTATATCGATTAAAATCAACGGAAATATGAATGAAAAAAAAGGAAATGAAAAAAAGGGAAGAAGAGAGATTAATAACTGGTGTATATATATATATATCGAGTTTATTGAAAGTTGATTAAACCTTTCATCAAGATATTGCACTCGAGTTAATCAAGGGAAATTGGCAAAAATTGATTAAATAATGAACCACGTAGTTATCGACGACTGGTTTTTCGAACTGACAGGTTTGATTCAACAGTTTGTTCTATTTTTTAAACGATTTCGTGTCGAAATTTAATCGATTGTTCTAATTGAGAAGTTTTTGATGAAATTAATTATAAACGTAAATTTGCAAAAGAATTGTAATCTTTCTATCGATCGTATCCATTTAGGATTCATATGAAATAAATAAATATACATGTTGTACATTTTTATTATTCAAATTTAAATAAAAATATATTTATAGAAAGAGTGATTAAATTTAATTGAAAATTAAATTTGATTGGTAGAGAGAATATTACTGTAAAAATGATCATAATTATTTGTCAAATAAATTTAATAACAATTTCATTTCCATAACGTAAAATTGAATACACATTTAAAAAATAATTTCATTTTAATTATATGCATACTATATTAAGAGATAATATTTTTGTGTGTAAATAATTACAAATATATCGTAATATTTTGAATAAACAACATTCACAAGAATAAATGAAAAAAAAAAAAAAATAATAATAATAATAATAATAATAATACGAGAAATGAAATTTTAAGGAAGAAAAATATCATTATCAAACATTATTATAAGTTATTTCTATACTTAGGAAAATTTAATCAGTGAAACTGTATCTACAATTGTACAAGTTCCAACAGAAGGTATCGTATAAAGTTATGATATTACGGTTACTGTATAGAAGCCAACGTTAAGCCAGCAATCCATCACTTTGCTGCCAAGCACATAAACACATACATACGCACTCACATAGTTACCGTTGATATTATCAGGAGTGAAACTGAAGACTAGTGAGTCGATTTTCAGTCGATTTGTCATCAAGATTGCCAAAGTAAATGTTAATTGATGAGTAAGTTGAAAAGAAACAAAAAAGCGAAAACATTAACTAAGTTCAAATATAATAGTAATGCAATAATACACAATATCATTTACATAGTATTCACGAATTCGGTTATTATACACATTATTATTATGTATTAGCTGAAGGTAAACTTATGAGAAATGTGAGATTTGCCGGAGGCATTCGTTTAGATACACAAAGGTAATGCACAGCTATGAAACTGGAAATTGCATTCAAATCTACACCACCAAGCATGTATTTCAACAATTCATAGATTTTACCTATTTTATTTTTATTTTTTCAAAAACCATAATTGCGAGAAAACATAATAATAATAATAAATGAAATTTAGAATATAACATGAACTAATATTTGATTAAAGAAAATGTTTTAATCCTAATATATTATTGTTATTAATTGAAATGTATAAACAATTGCATGAAATGATTTCAATGAATTCTCTATAATCGTTTGAGCAAATCTAATACTCTCTTTGAGAAAGAAAGATTATAATATTAACGAGAGACAATAATATCTATTAAACCATAATTCATAAAGCTCTTTTAGAAGATACAAAGTATATATCTTCCTATTATATGCCATATTGCCAAGCTTACTCTTGATTAGTACAAGTTTGGTTTCTCTGTTTAAATAAACGTACTTATACCTGATTGTTGTTGTTTACTTTTACCTATCTTTCATTTAATTCTCTCATTTAAATGATAGAATACAGAGTTAGAAAGTAAACGCATAAGAAATGAAAACAAAAATACAAACAAATTTTTCATGAATAATATTTATTTTTGTAATAAAACGATATTTAATAAAATTTAATTAGAATAAAATTAATAAATATAGAATAATTTTGAAATAAAATTATTTTATTATAATATTTATTATAATATTTAATATAAATTTTATTATTTTTATGTTAATATTTTATTATTTAATTATTTAATATTTATTTTTATATTTAATTATTAAATAAAATATAAAAATATTATTCTAAAGTAACATTTGGTTTATCGTTGGTAAATTTACTTTACTTTCAATTTATTTTAACTCAATAAAATGAAACTATGTCCTTTTTGGCATCGATTTACTTGAATAATCCTTTTAATTCTTACCTAAAGAGAAAATACAGTTTAATACTGTATTGGTTGCAGTAGCACACTTTTGGCTCACTACGAATGACATTAATCTTATATACGTGAGAGAAGAGATGAGATAAGGAAACAAAGACGTACCGTTGAGACGTGACCGATAAAATCAACCTAGGAACTTCTTCCTTACGAAGAAAAATGCATCAAAGATTTTTCTTATATAAAAGAAGGAAAGAAGAATTTTATACATATATATATACAGTGGGTGTATTATAATAATTATAATTTCAATATAATTTAATGATAGATGAAAAAGTTAATGTTTCAAGACAATTTAATTGAATAAACGAACAATGTTATCAATGAATTTTAATAAACGTAGAGTAGGATTAAATAGAAAGAAACTTAATGAAAGGATGAGAGAGATATATTAAAGATTTCTTTAATAATTATAATAATCTTTCAAAGTTACGCACTTGCTAAGCCCTTTTTGAAAAAGATTTACCATCGGATGAATATACATATATCCTTCTTTTCTGTAATCCATATATATCCACTTTTACTTTAATATCGATTCTTATCAATTGAATCGTTGAATTGAGTATAATCTTCTTTAAATTTCAAAGTATAAGATTAGTAAATAATACAAATTTATATTATTATATTCTATTGTTAAAATATAATTTATCAATTTTATCTATTATTTAATAGCAAAATTACTAAACTCTTCGTATTTAAATAATTGTAATTATATTCGATATAAATACACACACACATATATATATATATATATATATTCAATTAAAATTTATATCAATATAATACAACAGAAGGCATAGGTATATTAAATTTATTAACAGATTAATCTGTAATGACACAAAATGAATTATTATTTTAAATATATGTTATGAATTAAATTGAATAAATTTTCTTGAATAAACAAGCAAATTTAATTACTTTAATAACAATTACATGATAATAATATATACGTTACAAGAGCATTGTAATCAAATATCTTTGACACGTTAACAATAAAATGTCGTAGGTGTTATACACCAGGAGGAATAATTTATCAAATTAAAATGACTTTTGTGATATTTGATATAATTATCAAATTATGATAGAAATAAGTCATTGATATTTTGTATAACATAACATCGTCTGATGATAATTGATAGAACGAAGACTATATATCTATAGTTCATTTTTTCTTTTTCAATATTTTTCAAAGATATCAAAGCCAGAAATATTATGAATGCCTAATTAAAGTAAAACTTCACTATTGTATTCGAACGTTCTATTATTCAAAAACGTTGTATTATTTCCAGACGTCTTATTATTCGAACTACGTAACTCGTTATAAGATATATATTCTAAATAATATTTGTATTTTTACCATATAATGAAGAAAATAATCTTTCTTTGTAAATAATATCTCATAATGATGATATTTAAATATTTTGTTCACAATTCATATTATAGTCGATGTTAAACAAACGTAAAATATGAATTGAATTTGAAATAATTTGGTATTTGAAAAATACAAGCGAATAAGAGATAAATTAAAATATAACAATTTTATTCGTAATAATTATAAAAATAAATTAAAAGATATATCTCATTGTCAGAACTAAATAAATGCAATGGAAACTATACATGTAATGTATAACAAATATTTTGTACGTGTATAAGTAATCGATATCGTAGCAAAATCCAAAGGGAAGTAAAATTATTACGAACACGTATACTGCAGGAGAATAAAAAAAAAAAAAGAAAGGATCGTGCTTAAATATGATTCACATGAAATGAGGGGGGTGTACGATGTGTATGAAGCTATGAATGTAGCTAAACGAGAGTAAGAAAAAAAAAACAACAAAATAATAAAAAATTAATACATTTCGTAGAAAGGTTAAATCCATTGGAGAGAAAATATCTTATCGAAAGTAGAAATTTCAAGATACAGGGTGTCTCAATTATTCCGCAATTTTTTTTATTACAACACTTTTAAACGTAACATTTAAAAGAATGCTCATCTATTAATGCAGTAGTTCCCAAACTTTTTTGTCCCTTCGCCCCCAATTCCATGACCTTTTTTTAATGCACACCCGCGCACTAATGTAAGTTTCAGTTTTCACCAATGATCGTGTCAATCATCCCCCTGAACCGCTTCATCGCCCACCAGGGGACGATATCGTCCACTTTTGGGAACCACTGTGTTAATGTAACATTATATTATTTATTTTTTTTTACTTACTTAGAAGATATTCTGATAAAATTGAACAGAGAGAAAAAATAACAGGAATACCCTGTAGATATTGATAGTAAGATACTAACTTAAAATGGCATACATATTTATACGGTTACTTAACCCTGTGTGTATGTGTTTACGTGTGTAGAACTTTATCGATGATTCAAAGAAAATTCGGATATATTCCAACGATAAATACTTAACGAGGGATAAAAAGAGAACAAGGAAAAGGTCATTTATTCTTCCTCCCAGGATACGTATTTTCCTTTCTTTTTCTTTATCTTTTTCCTTTTTCTTTTTCTTTTTCTTTTTCTTAGCATTTTTTTTTTATCAGTACTTTTTCCCCATTTCTTTTTTTTATGCTAGAGAAAAAGAAAGAAAGAAAGGAAGGAAGGAAGTAAGGAAGAAAAAAAAAAGGGAAAAAAATTATATTCTATAAAAGCGAGAGAGAGAGAGAGTATGGGAACATTTTAAAGGGAAAAAAATAATGACGTTGAAAAAAGTGCAATCAGGTAGATTTTCGTTTATTCTCTTTACATTTCTAGAAGAGGAAAAAAATGTCTCGAATCTCACGGGCTCGATTTCATCACAGAATAATGAAATATAAAGATGGAAAATGATTTTAAAGAGACATATAATAAATGAAAAGTATACATTTCTTCTTAAAAGGGATCTTATATTATATTGTGTAACTTGAAATATTTACATTTTGTACGTAATGTGCATGTAAAAATTAAAACGATTTATTTTCAAGTTTACAACGATTTATATCTTTCAACGAGTTTGATAAAAATGCAAGTTTCTTGTTTTAGATACATTTGACACAGGACTACGAATTTAGTTTACTTTATTTATACATCAAAAAACGAAAACTCAAAAATATGCAACAAAAGATATTTCGAAAAAGATGTTCGAGCAATGTTATCGACAAAAATAAAGTTTTCCCGAAAAATTTTATACGCTCAATCGGATCATAAAATAACATTCTTTTGTATAACGTTAAATAAATAAATGTTAAAAGTTTTTTCTAYCACCCTCGACATTTATCAAATAAATAAAGAAAAAGAAAAAAATCCAAAGTTTCTTTATCGCATTATATTGGTTTAATCGGATTAAATAATACAGATGGAAAAGTATACTACGAATGTGAATTTAATTTGTTCGATTTTTTTCCTTTTCAACATTTCGAAATAATTTTGATCTTATTAAAAAAAAAAAAAAAAAAAGTAAGTTCGCAAAAAAAAGTTTGCGAAAATTCGATCGATCAATTTTACAACTTTTCAACGTGATCTATCTTCACTTTTATTATTTTCAATAATAATAATAATAAAACAACCAATAATGCAATCGTCGAACGAACCAACGAATAAAACATTTTCGAGAGAGAGAGAGAGAGAGAGAGAGAGAGAGTAAAATAATGATACCTTTGAAAAAAAAAAAAAAATTACGTCGAATCAATCGCATGATGTGATGCTCCATTGGACCAAAAATGTTGTTCGTTTTACCGAAATGGAAATGTAAAAGAAAACAACAACAAGAACAAAAACAAAAAAAGAAACAAAATAAAAAAAAAAAAACAAACAAAGAGATAGAAAGAAGTATAGATGAATAAATAAATAAATAAATATCGAGTGCACTCTAAAAGGGAATTTAACTATCCGATATTATCAACGAATGGAGAATTTATCATTTTACAAAATAATTTCAAATTATTATACTCAATTCCTTAATGTACTTGAAAAGTAAATCGATCCATTTGGATGATTACAATTAAAGTTCTCGTTATTAACAGAGAGAGAGAGAGAGAGAGAGAGAGAAAGAGAGAGAGAGATAAAGATAATGATAATTTGAGTTTCTTTCAAAATGAAGATAGATAGAAAAAGAGATGTATTAAATGTGACACTGCATTGTTATATCTCTTTCTCCGTCTCTTCTTTTCTCTCGTTCTGTTTTTCTCAGTATAAGCTCCTTCGAGAAGCTTATTTTTAGCTCGAAACAGAATCGATTCATCCCTTCTGATGCTATGTTGGATGCTGCGATGGTTGGCTATGGAGCCCAAAGCCACCTATATAGAGATGGCTGCAGAAAATACCAGAGAGAGAGAGAGAGAGAGAGAGAGAGAAAGAGAGAGAGAAAGAGGGGGAAAGAAAAAGAGTGACAAAGTGTGAGAGTGAGGGGTTAGAGGGGAAAAACGAAGGACAGAGAGAAGGAGAGAGAGATAGAACCAAACGTAGGGATAGTCTACATATATAACATATATAGTATCCCTATATACTTATATATATATATATATATATATATATATATGAAACTACGTGTACAAATATATACTCATATATAGAAATGTATATAGGTATATGTATATATGTGTATGTATTTCTTTGAGTGAATATGTGTACATAGTATTATATATAAAGCTTATGTTCTTACTGCGCATGTATGCACGTTGGTAGAGCAACAGGCAGGTAAAATACATAGATTCCAAATGCAGTGTTATATTCCAGAGAATTGTATATAACTACTCCACCAACCACCGACTCTCTTCTCCCTCCTTCTCACATTTTCTCTCTCTCTCTCTCTCTCTCTCTCTCTCTCTCTTTTATCCTGATAATATGCATTCCGGCTTCCGTTGCAAGCCTGTACAACGTTGCAGCAGCGGCTGCTCCACTCTTTCGTTACTATTCTCCAAGGGAAACCCATAGAAAATTCACTATCTGGATTAAATCCCTATGTATTTTCAAAATACGATGCGTTCTAATTACTCTTGCAGGAGAGTTTGAAAAACGTTGTTTAATCTTTTATTATTTGTTTGTTCAAAGATTTAACTATTATACTGTTTTATTTTTTATTTATTCGGATAGTTTAAATAGTTATCACGCTTTAATGTTTGTAAGTTTTATCTTTTCGTAAGTAGTAATTTGTTCAGAATAATAATTTAACGAAAGTATAATTTATATTTATTATATATATAATAAACATAAATAATAAATAATAAATGTATTGATATATCTAATTTGTTTTTTAATATTTGAATTTATTTAATGGAAAAGGGCTAATCTTCGAATGTTTGAAGAGATTGTTGGATCTTTACGCGTCGTTACTTTAAATGGATTAAAATCTTCGCTACGACGAACACGTTAATTATATCTCGTACCATAGATTAATGAGATTCAAGTGAAAGATTGATAGTTTCAACTACATATAGAATGCATAATGATAAAGTATATTCATATATTTTCGTGAAATTTTCAAATTGTGATACAGATTAAAAATGTTTTCTAAATAATGAAAACATGAAGTAAAAATTTATATTTGCTATTATTATTATTATTCATATTTCATATGTCGCAATAAATACAGATAAATATTTATAGTAGAAAATTTAATTTTACTTTTAAACGTAATTAAATTTCAAATAATAATAATAATAATTATATTAAATTTCTAAACGATAGAATATTTAGTTCATTTGTAAATGTATTCTACATTCTTGGGGGGTTGAAATAGTTTTAATTGAATGCTACCTCAAAATTGTCCGATTACTTGGTAAAGACAATGATATTTAAATATCTGTTAAATTCATACGTATTATATAACAAAAATTAGATTTAGATATTCCTCGTAGGTAGATGAATATAATACATAGGAAACATAGCTTTTACCGTGGTAAGTGCTTTAAAGGAGACTTGTCAGATAATTACCCACATTCCACTAACTTCCGTTCTACATATAAACGTATAATCAACACATTCATATACGCGATAAAATACTCTTTTACGCAAACTAATTAACCAAGCAGAAATGATTTCACAGTGGAAGCTTTTTTACTAGTACCTACTCATTTGTAAAATCGTTAAATCAATAAACTTCTATAACTTAGATTATACGTACTTTTAAATGGATCTGTCCTTAAACAAAATGAGATAGAAAATTATTTGACTGTGTGTATACGTATTTCATTTATAGAAATATATATATGTGTATGCATAACAATATATTGCTTACGTCAAACTAAAACGGTCAATCCGATTGCAATATTAATTTAAAAATATTCAAATGAATAGTGATTAATATTGTCAAACAATTGTATTCTATTATTTTAAGATTACGTCAAACTGAATAAGCAGATTATATTAATATTCATTTTCATTATCAAAAATTGTTACTTTCACGAGATACGATTTATATTATTCGATATTTCTTTCTTTTTTTTTTTTTCTCTTATTTCACGAGGTTTCGGGATACGTCGTATTAATTAATACGCTGCCTACTAACATTAAACTCTTAATTATAAAATCCGATTAAGCTATTTATTTGCAATTAAAAATTGTTATTTATTATTGTATTTTTACCCAACAGATTGTAAATTAATATAGAATTACAAATAAAACGTTTGACTGGATATTAAATTCATATAAAAATATTAATAATATAAAGAAACCTGAGGTTTGTGATTTTTAATTTGATTATTAATCCTAAATATATCATTGTAGAATTATGAATAATGTATATATAAAAAAATAATTATAAGTATTAATTATATTACGGGTTACCCCGAAAAGTAATGAAAATTTTTCCTCGCTGTCGAAAAAAACATTTGTTTATTAAAGAAATTTGAAATGCTAATCAGGACAAAATTTGTTCATCATTTTCTAACTTCACGTTTTGACTTACGTAAAAGAAATTATTGTTCAATTCTCTTTAAAAAAAAAAAAATCCTTCAAATGTTTCATTGACACAAATTAAACGTGAGTTTATACATCGAAGAAATTTTGATTATTATTTGGTACTCCTAATATTTATAAATGCAATAATTCTTTTTAAAATGAATAAGTGATAATTTTTGTTAGTGACCGACAATTCATTTTAAGGATAGTTACTTAAAAAACAAGAACGTCTAGACATTGACACGTTAAACGTGGACTCGGCCTTTTGTCCTAGAAAAGGTTCCAACTAAATAATAAGGAGAACAAAGTAGTCATATTTAGAGCTACATGTAAAAGGACAAAAGGAAACGTAGATAATCGATATAACTTACAATTCTAACGTTCCATCACGTGTACCTACTATTCTAACCAATAACTAATATTCGCATAGTCTTTTGAGACAAGAATACTATCTATTTAGAACATTCTGACAATGAGTAGTAGTACTACTACTACTACTACTATTACAAAACTGTGTTATTCAACTCTTAAATATTTTACTGTTAATTTTCGTCTTTGTTTCTTGGTTAGAAATAAGGGATAAGAGTTTTCAATTATCTTGGAAATAAACAATCGTAAATCTACTGTAATAATACTCTCTTATAACACAGAGAGATAAAAGACAAAGAAAGAGAGAGAGAGAGAGAGAGAGAAAGAAAATATTGTAACTTAAGCTTTTACTTTATTTTTTAGTGTTGATCTTTATTTTTTTTTTCTAATTACAAAACAAGAAATTAGAATGTGAAAATATTTGAAAGTTTCAAATGTTTTTAAATATGAAAAAAATTGATACGTTTAATTATTTTATTTAAATTTATTTAATATTATATATATATATATATATATATAATTTAAAATATTTAAAAAAATATTATATAAAATGAGATAAAAATGATCAATTATCAATTATAAAGTATGTTAAAAGTATTTTCATGGGAAATAAACTCTAGGACCCTGTTCAAGAAGAGACAACGCATCAGATTTTGTTACAAAAACAGCTGTTGCAAGCCATAGTGTACATATGTGTATGTGTCTGTATATGTTCGTTCATTTTTCACTTCAAACGTTTTTCCAATCTGTTTAACCTTCCTTTTTCTTTGTAATACTCGACCTACTGGTAATACTACGACAATTATCTTCTCTATCTCTCTCTCTTTTTCTTTCTCTATCTTTTAAAGACCATTCGTTCGATTAAACCTTCACGAAAAAGAGAAAGACAAAGAGAGAAATAGTCAAAGAAAAAGTAAAAAAAAAGAAAAAGAAAGAAAATGATCTCTTTGATGGAATAGTTTAAACGCTTCTGGCAATATCCAACGACAACGAGCTACAGAAAAGAATGATATTGAAAAAGGATAGAAATACGAAGAGTAATGGGATTTTTTTTCTGCTTTTTTATTCTTTAAACAATGTCCATTTTCTTTTTTTTTTTTTTTTTCAATTTTTTTTCTTTTGTATTTTTTGCTTTTTCCTTTTTTTTTCTCTCTCTCTTTTCTATCTTGTCCTTTTTTATTTCTTTTTGCAAACGCAACCCTGACACGCGTGTATGGTGTTTATATTTTCTTTTTTTTTTATACCCAAGCATATTTATATATATATATATATATATATAAATTCATGTATAGGTAAATTTATTTTTATATATTAATATATATAAAATTATATATAATATATTATATATTAATATAATATAATTATATAAAAATTATAATATNATTAGTATTACTAGTATTATACAATACCATATTATTTTATAACTTAATAATAATAATAGTATTATTATTAGTATATAGTATTACTATAAGTATTTAATAAGACAATTAATTAATTAATAATTATTAAATTAATTAATAAATAAAAAAACAGGAAATTAATATATATTAGTATTACTAGTATTATACAATACCATATTATTTTATAACTTAATAATAATAATAGTATTATTATTAGTATATAGTATTACTATAAGTATTTTACTATATATTATTATAAAGTAAAATTATAATTATGGAAGTATTATAATTTAATAAATTAGAATAACTTAATAATAGTTAATACTTATTAGTATTAACAGTAATGTAGTATTATATATATATATATATATATACTGTATAATATAATAATATATTATATATACTTATTTAATAGGTGTTTTTTACGTAATTTTGTATACGTAAATATATTATAGAAGAAATGCTTTTATTATCCACATTATCGATTCATACAATATTTAAAACTAAGTTAACATTGACATCGTCGTCATCGTCATAGTCGCGTATCGTGTTGTGTAATGTGCAGCTGCATTAATTGCTACAGTTATTACAGACTCGTCCGTGTTAATTACCGAAACTTCGTCAACCTTCATTAGGAAATGGGAGAATAATTGATTGCTCTGCGAATGAAAACGAAAATACGGTTTTCATCCTCGTACCAAAACTAGTACGCTCATCGATTTCCTTCTTAAAAGCACGAATTAAAAGTATCAATGTTCTAACTGGTTGTTATTTAAAGATCAAACGTCAATGATTAAGCGTTTATAATTAACACTCGTCGTTATAACAAATTCTAATTCTATTCCTAATATTTCTTTTTTCTTTTTACTAATATATTTAAATTTATATATATATCAAGAATCGTTTTTTCTAAATAAATTTTATTAAAATAGAGAAATATGTAATATTATAAAAGTAAATAAATGAAAACACACGAAATGATTTTGTCAGATTTTGTCAAGAACAAGTTAATTTTAGTTTTCTATTATTTCATTTGAAAATTGAAAAGTTGAAAACAGAAAACAAACTAAACGAAACAAAATGAGCAGTTATGTGTATTTCTAAAAAGATATCATGGAAAATACGATTCGTTATAACAAATTCTAGAGTGGAAAATACGGAAAACCAAAAAACAAGAATAATATGAAAAGGGAAGAAAAATAAATAGAAGCTTTTTGCTATCATTTCTATGGAAGAAAGGGGGTTAATAAAAAATACGTACATCGATGGCTTTGAGTTGAAATAATTAAATTCCCTAGACCATACCATATCCCCCTCTCTTTCGCCTGTCCCTTTCTCTTCTCAAACAAAATGAGCAGTTATGTGGATTTCAAAAAAGGTATCATGAAAAATACGATTCGTTAACAAATTCTAGGGTGGAAAATACGGAAAACCAGAAAACAAGAATAATATGAAAAGGGAAGAAAAATAAATAGAAGCTTTTTGCTACCATTTCTATGGAAGAAAGGGGGTTAATAAAAAGTACGTACATCGATGGCTTTGAGTTGAAATAATTAAATTCCCTAGATTATCCCATATCCCCTTCTCCTCCGCCTGTCCCTTTCTTTTCTCTTGCAGTTAATTTTTTTTTCTTTTTTTTTGTTTTTTTTTTTTTCAATGACCAGTCGAAAACAATCGAGACGAACAACGACACACTTGCGTACAAATTTATCCTACTGAAGCGTGTACAAATTCTATTTTCTCTTACTCACTGTAAAACTTGCCATTATATTTACTCGTCAGAAGTAATAGTTAAGGTCAGGGGGCAATCGTTGCTGCTTGCCCATGCTTATATCCATCATCGATAACAGCCAATACATTACCCTTTACGCTATGCTAGGTCACTGGGAACGGTAACCAACCAAACGAACAAACGAATGACCGAACAAACGAATGACCGAACAAATGAACGAACGAGAATATGGTCGTAACTTCCGAAGAAATAATACATCGATAGACTAGAGTAGTTTTTTTGTTTTCTTTTTATTTATTTTTTTATTTATTTTTTTTTTTCTAGATTGCACACCACCAAACACATAACAAAATATAGTACTTTTATAAATGTAGGATACTTTTTATTAATATAATTTGATCTTTAATTGATTTGCAAAATTATTCTTTAAAAAAAAAAAAAAAAAAGAAAAATTAAAATAAAATCTGAAATAATCGGGTGTAAAAAGATTTCTAACAAATACGAAATATCTTTTTTCTTTTTTCTAGATTATACGTCACTTAACACTTTAAAAAATATAGTACTTTTATAAATGTAGGATACTTTTTATTAATATAATTTTATCTTTAATTGATTTGCAAAATTATTCTTTAAAAAAAAAAAAAAAAAAAAAAAAATAAAATAAAATCTGAAATAATCGGGTGTAAAAAGATTTCTAACAAATACGAAATATCTTTTTTCTTTTTCTAATTTAAGAAAAAGATACAAATTGTCGTCCCGGAACTTTGACGAAAAAAAACTTTTCTCGTATTCGACGCGTTTTTAAGAAGGGTGGGAGGGGGGTGAGATATTATTGCTTATGCTGCTCTTAAATTCATGAAATATATATTTTTTACGACTCAACGGATATAACAAATAGGTATGGGGAGATAAAAATTTGTAAGAAAGTAAACTTATTGTCTACTTCTTTCTTCTTTTTTTTGCTATTTTTTCTCTACGTGATACAAATGAGAAGGACGTAAATAGGGATGATGAGCAGGAGAGAGAAGGATCTATGTACTCGAGTTTCAGATTTATCGTTCACCCTTAAATAGATATACAAGTTCTCATAACGGCCTTGACCTCATGGCCAATAAACCACCTAAAGTGACCCATCCGAGATGTTGTCAAGATTTCACGTGAGAATCTTCAATCTTCATAATTTATCAAACGGTCTGACATATTCTTGCTCTATACTCATGTATATTTTGAACCATAAATCTACCCATAAGTGTGTGTGTGTACGAGTCAATCCAAATTATTTTCTATCTCTTGAATAACTCGTGTTGATTTTTTTGTCTTTCTTTCTCGAAAAAAAAAATATATATATATATTTATATTAATTCCTTCGAGATTATTGAGATATGACAATAGGAAAACAAAACGAATGTTCAAAAGCAATAAAATAATATCATCCGTCAAAGAAATAATAGAAAGCATTAACAAAAGCCATTGTGTGGGTGTGTTTGTTCGTAGTTCGTAAAAACCCATGAAAAAATCAAAGAAATTTAATATATTTTATTCTAAATGAAAAAACTAATTAAATATATATATATATAAGTTCTTAAAATTATCAGAGACTAGATTAAATTATGATATCGAATACATAATTAGATTAAATTTGCATTTCTTTGCAAGAATGTAAAAAAAATTCCATTTGTGTAGAAATAAAAATTTTTTTTTTATGATTTTACCGATACTTACTGTAGATTATTGTAGAATTTTTCTATGAGTTTTCTTTTTATATTAATTAATTTATTTTTATAAAATTATTGTTATTTTAATTAATAAAATTATATTATTAATAATTTTCTATTAATAAAATTTTTTTATATTAATTTTATATATTATTTATTTTATATATTGTTTATTTTATATAATCAACATTTCGTATTAGGAAATTTATATTAATTAAATTATTTTTATTTTTATTTATAAAATTATATTATTAATAATTTTATATCGATAAAATTTTTATATTAATTTTAACAAGTTGCCGAACACTTTTAAATTGACGATCGTGCTTAGAAAAACGTAGATGTGACGGCTATAGAGCCGTCATTTGCAGCAACGTGTTAATTTTTATATTCAAATAAACTGTTTATATTAATAAAATTATAAATATAATTAATTTAAAATAATTTAATATACAAGATATTATTTTTATTAATTCGTTTGGTATCCTATATATATATATATATATATACTCAATATATATTAAATAGAAATTTACCTCAGCTCATAAACACAGAGACAGACGAAAAGGATTGGCTCGTATCACACTTGGGAAACAAACCATATATGTTAGAATCATATTATATGTTTACTCTTTAAACAGTTCAGTGAATATATTTATTTAGGAAGGCAAAATGTAATCAAGCAAATATCATAGTTAATTTATGTTATCTGTAATTAATATTAACAGTATATTTGAACAGACAAAACGCAATTCTCTATAATTAATTTGTCCTATGTGTTCATTTCACCGAAATATAAATTAAATGAAATCAATTAAATTAATTGTATTTTACGATCTAACGATTAGAAATGAAATAAAACAGCAATGAAGACGAATCATTGGTTCAGCAAAAAATTCAAAAGATTAGATGAGAAATCGAATTGTATTTTTCCTTTCACCAATCTCTCCTATCTTCGCTCGAGTTCTTTCATTTATTGCCAGTTTCTAGAACAGTTTGAAATTGTTGAAATTCTTGAAATTCTAGTGAATTACCTGAAGGCAATTCCTCACGGATCACAAACTATTTGACATACTATGAACATATCCTTACATGCATTCCTACGACACAACTAACACACAACTATGATCTAATAAAATGAAACTATAAGAAACATTGCCCTTTTATCTTTCTTTTTTTTTTTTTTAATTATAGTTTTTTTTTATAATTAAATTACATATAATTTAAATTATACTTAAATTATAATAAATATATATTATATTATTTATTTATATAATAATTATATAAATTATAATTTTATTATATTATATATTATATAAATATAGCATATAAAAATTAACAAAAAAAAAAAAAGCATATAAATTTATTGTATATATAATATTTTAATAATTTAATAATTTAATCATTTATATAATTACAAAATATATTATATATAAATTAATATAATATAATATAATATAATATTTCAATAATTAAATATAAATTCTATAATCGTTCGATCAATTTGTATTGGTTTAAAACACGATAAAAATCATTTTTACGCAAATTAATTTTAAACGTCTATTTATCCCGTGTTTCTTATAATTTAAGTATAATTTATCGAATTACAATTTAAAACTTTATCGTTTAGTATTATTTTCCTTTCTTTTTTTTTTTCTTCTTCATTATCGTTGAATTTCTTACATCGAATTACAAGACTTTTTAATTCCCTTTTTTTTTTATTCTCGAAAAAAAAAAAGGGAATACCTTTTAATGCGATTATTCGATCACGAAGTCGTATGTGTGACATATGTGTATGTATATATGTATGTATATATGTATGTATATATGTGTGTGTGTGTGTGTGATAAATACTTAAACGAATGGAAAGGAAAAAAAAAGGAAAGTTTGATGAGTAGTTAACGTGGTAACGAAAGCAACGACGAGATAGAAGAAGAAAGAAAAAAAAAACGACGAGAGAGACGACGGCTATGATGTTTCAAAGTTAAAAAAATTGAATTTCCTTTCTTGTTCACGATAAAATTTTGATTAAACTTTAAAGATAACTAGTCAAACGAGTAACGAGACTTTAAGAATCTACCCATAGAACGAAGAAGAATAGACCTCCAGAGAGTTTCTAAAAGAGGAATTCTTTTTACCCATTTCTTTCTTTTTTTATTTTTTTATTGTTTTTTTTTTTTATTTTTACTCCTTCGTTCAGGATTAAAAAGTAACACGTTGATTAGAAATAAAGGATAAAAAAAAAGGATTTCAAATTATTTCTACAAAAAACTACCTATACCCTTTGAACCAACCAACCCTTTTTTTTACACTGTCATGTAACTTTAACAATAGAACATACATAAAAAAAAAAAATACAAATATTCTGAGAACCTCCTCTTTTTTTTTTTTTTTTNTTTTTTTTTTTTTTTTGAAGTCGGTTAAAAATAATCAACAACAAAATATAATCATTGCTTCAAACTATAAACAAAAAAGAATTTGTTTTCTTTATTATTTCATTTTTTGCTCTTTTTGGAATTTATTATTGTTTATAGTTTTTTTAAAAACATTTTATTAATTATTTTTTAATGTGCTATTTTTTCTATAAACACGTTATTATAATAATATATAATACAGTTGTAATACTAACACATAATATATTATAATTATTAATTAATTATTTATATAATTAAATAATTAGATATATATATATAAGTAAATAATTATTTCATTAATTTAATATAGTTTTATTATATATAATAAATTATATTTAATAATATTTTTTATATATTATTTATTTTATTTTATTTTAATATAATTATTATTATAATAATTATATTATATTATATAATTAAATAATATAATTATAGAGATTAAAAGATTATATTATATAATAAAATTATATTTAAAAATTGTAAAACATAATTATTTAATTTTATACTTGTATAATAATATTTTTTAATTTATAATTAAATTATATTATAAATTAAAATACTTATATATACATATATAATTATAATATTTATATTAAATGATTAATTAAAATAATAAATAATATATATTATATTTATATAATATAATTTTTTAATTTTATAATATATATATATATATATAAAAATCTATAAAATAAAACAAATTATTTCAATGTATTATTAATATATAATATATTAGAATAATTTAGGATTTAAAGGATCCTAAATTTAAACGAATAATAATTTCCATACAATACTTCAATTACAATAAATCAAAATTGGAATTTTGATTCAAATACTTTTTAATAAATAAAAATATACCATTTAACGCGTAAATCAATCTCATATTTGAATATTTAATTAATTTTATATTCATTTCTCCTACGCATATTTTTTCATAATTGGAATGCAATGGAATAAAATAAAAAGAAGAAAATAAAGATGCGAACAATTTTTGTTTATTAAAACTCGTGCTGTTAAAGGAATTTTTTGATTAATTATTTCCCTTTAAACCAATTAATATTCTTCTCATAATCAAATTTATTATTATTATTATTATTATTATTATTATTATTATTGTTATTATTATTATTATTATTATTATTATTATTATTNTTATTATTATTATTATTATTATTATTATTATTGTTATTATTATTATTATTATTATTATTATTATTATTGTTATTATTATTATTATTATTATTATTTTTCAATGGAAATATTTCTCTTTATGATTCTAACGGGATAAAACATTTTTCATTAAGATTTTTAAGAATTTCTACCAATTTCGTTTGAATATTTGGATAATTATTAAAAATGGGTCGATTTAACGACCTATTTGTTGCACAACAAAAGAGAAATATACTTTTTGTTTTTAATTATCTTTCCATTTTAAAAATTTTCGATTATGGTAATTGCAATGTAAAAGTTAAAAAAAAAAAATATTAAAAATATTAAATATTAATATTAAATTTAAATTCATTTCCATTTCCATTAGCGTGTTTCTTCCATTTCGTATACATAAACGATATATATATGTATATATTTTTAACTTCGAAAAATTTTGTTAATGTATTTTGATAATCTCCCATTCCCACTTTCCAATTTCTTCTATTTTTTTATTTGTTTTTATCTTTCTTGTTGTTGTTGTTATTCTCGTTTATATCACTCGTTCGTTTACAGTGTTATTATTTGATTTTTCATTTCATTTCATTTTATTTTATTTTTTTTTTTTTTTTTAGAAGAAAAAGGAAAATAAAAATAGATTAAAGAAAAAAAGAAACGAAAAAGGAACGTACGAAGAGAATAAGAGATAAATTATTTCTTTGGATTCTTCTTTTACGAGAACTGAATCAACAAAATCTACAAGTTTGTAGCTGCAAGAAATGAAAATAATTTTCTTCGGTTATGTATATATATATATTGTCTTTTATTCTTTTAATACACCGTAAAGAAAAAAGAAAAATATAAATTATATTACGAATACATTTGAATGATTTTTTTTTTTTTTTTTTATTCTTTCGAAATTTATGAGAAAAATGAAAAACAAAGTTAATCAAGCTGTCGAAAGAAGTGGTAAAAAAGTTTTTCTTAGAATTTGTCTGAACGTAAAGAAAATTCTCTTATCGTATATTTTTTCATCTTTCTTTGTTTTTGTTTTTGTTTTTTCTTTTTTTTCAAATAAATCAATTTGTTTCGTTAATGAATATTAATTAACGTGATACGAAATTACAGGATTATTAGAAATAAGATTTGTTATAATAATTTTTCTGATTGAAAAGATTGATAATAACACATAATCATAAATGATTTACTTAAATAACAAAAACAAAAAAAATAAATTAAAATAAAATTAATGAAAATCAAATAAATAGTTCAATAAATTTCTCGTTATAAATAAAATCAAATTGATATCAATTTCTTGTAAATTAGATTCGATTTTAATTAAATTATACAAATGTTTATGGATAAAATTTTCTCAAAGATATATTTTGTATATATATACAGGTTTTTCCATATAACTGTATTCACGATTTTTCAAGTACTACTTTGGAGCTGTATGTAAAATAATAATAAATAAAGTTTAAAATATTAAGCTAATTTATTTCTAATTTAAATACTCAGAAATTGATGTGTATTATTATTTCACTATATTAACAATGGTTATAAACTATATTACATTATATTGTATTATGTTTATTAGTTATAATTGTTTATCTGTGCGATAAACATAAAAACTACTTAACCAAATTAAATAAAAGTTTAATTATTTCATTTGGTTTTCTCTAACTTAGAAGATAGAATAGTTTATTTATTGTATTAACAATAAATTGTTTATTGTTAATTTAGGGATATTATGTTTATGGTTACCTTAGTCCTTAGGTTCTTTTAATACACAAGAGATTGCGTTACATTTTCATTTTAAACATTTTAACTTATTAGGATTACAAGAGTTTCTTTTTTATTTTATTTTTAAAAGCAAATATAGAATTTCAGTTAGGAAAAATTATTATTTCATTTTTACAAATAATAAGAAAAATATACTAAAAAAAATTATGTGCCTAGAAGTAGTAGTAGATTTACTTGTGATAATCTGACAAAAAAAATACTTTAAACAGAAGTTGAATTGTTTTTTATTTGACTATACATTGTAATAAAAATATTTTTCTTTTTAATATTTTTTTTAGAATACCTTTATCGTGAATACAGTTATATGGGACAACATGAATATATATATATAGCTTTTATGATGAATAATTAAAAAAGCATAGAAACAATATGAGAAAACGTTTTCACGTAATAAATGAAACATTAATGGAAAGTTAGAATTCATCTTGAAACATTTCTCTTTCTAATTGTTCATCTCTATGATTTTCAAGTTATGGCAATTTCGAGTAAACCGTGCGAAAACTTCATTTATTGCACCGTAATTTCCCCATAACGTTGAAGTAAGGGTAATCAGAAAGCAATCCTTTTTGGTCGTAATGTGTCGTTCTAGTAGTAAAGGTAAGACATAAGTTCGCCAACGTACTCTTCTCTCAAATAGACCAAGTCGTAAAAGGAAATAAACTAGATGGGTTCCGTGTTAAAAAGGGGAAAAAAATAAAACCACTAAAAAAGGCATTTGTTGTTGAATCGCATCAGACATGTAGACATATATAATAACCCATTTTTTTCATGTCTGACCATACCGTTTATACAAAACTTAATGATATCTTATACTTTAAAAAGTAAACCAAAATATATTTGACGATATTTAAGTAAAAAAAAAAAATCTTATTCTAGTGTAAGTGATCAATTTGATTTTAATATATAAATAAATATAATTGTTAAATAATAATGGAATTGATAATATTGATGATAAATGTGGCCATAATTATAAAAGTGGTCTAATTGTAAGTCATATATCTCTTGTTTCCAGATTTAAAATTTAAATAATTTTTCAAATTATAAAATATTATTATTAATATTAATAATATTAAAAATTATAGAAAACTTTGAATTTTATATAATATTAAAATAACAAATATTATTTAACCATTCATTTTTGACAATATCATGAAAAATACATTGAATTTATTTAGTTTAAAATAATGTGGTGTGAAATAACTGATTAAATCTTTTTTTCTATTTCTTTCTAAATTTTGACTTATATAACTTTCATAATTATTGGCACAAATAAAGTGAGAAATTAAATCATAACCTTTTTACCATTTTTATTAGACGACAATTTAATCGAAAGTATAGAAGATAATCTTTTTTTTAATTATTTATTTCATTGATATCAATTTTTCTCAAGACTTTTTCTTCTCCCATTCGTAATAGTTTACAATATTTGAACTCTGGTGTGTAGATTTTTTTAGCTCATCTTTAATTAATTGATCTTATGAAATATGTTTTTTTTAATGCGATAGTTTGTTGCTCGAGGGAATGTCCAAGGTGTGTGAAAAAAAAAAAAAGAAAAAGAAAATGGTGAACTGGGCCTCCTTGTTACTGGTTGAGAAAAGGGAGATAGAAAGAAAAGAAAAAAGACAAACGAAACCGAAGGTCTCTTTCTCTTTCTCTTCTCTATCTTTCTCTCATTTAGTCTCGTTCTATTTGAATCATAAGTAAGATAGGGTACAATGGCGTCGTTAGACAATAGCAATGTGAAACTGACGTGTAAGTAAGTACTTCGACGGAAGAAAAAGAGACAACGACATTGACTGCATTCATTGTTCTACTCTTCAACGTGTTACGACGCCTTCAAGGTTCTCTTGTCAGCCATTGATTTATCAGAACTTCATCAAGTTGGTGGATATCGAGACCATTTTTCAAGATTTCTAAGATATATACATTTTTTTTTTACAGAGAGTTTACTTTTTTTTTTTTAATTACTTATACATTCATTGTAATTTATTATTTTTCATAGATTTAGAATGTGAAACACACACACACACACACAAAGAAATAGAAAATGATTTGTTTCTAATAATATTTATTTCTACCTTAATTTTTGATCATATTATTCATTATAAAATTTGATCATAATATTCATTTATAAAACGTTCAACTTTACATTTAGAATAATTAAGAAAAATTCAATCGAAGAATAAAAAATGATCGTGACAAAAATATTAGAAAAATTTAATACGTATATAAAAAGAAAGAAAGAAAGAAAAAAAAATGGTCTCAGGTAGATTGTCATCTTCCTCGGTGTTCGAAAAAAATAAAAAATAAAAAAAAAAGAATAAAGGGAAGAAAAAGTGGATGGATGGTATATCTCGTGCGACCTTTTAAAGATAAAAAAAAATCGATGATGCTTTTACTCGCGACGCGTTAACATTGCATATTTCTCTTCCTTTTTTTTCTCTCTCTCTCTCTCTCTCTGCTAAGCTTCTTCCCTTTTCCCACATTTGCTATCTCCCTTATTTAACCCTTCTTCCTTTTTTCTCTCTTGCTCACTCTCAAAATTCACTCTTTCTCTCGTTTTGTATCTTTCTCCTACCATTTTCTCGTCGGTTTTAAATGGTTGCCTAGCACGTTGTGTCGTTTGTATTTCAAAAACTTAACGATGAATATTTTTTTGTTTCTTTTCGTTTGAAAAAAGACAGAAAGACAGAAAGAAAAAGAAAACGAGATAGTTTTATATCCCCATGAAAGCAAAATACTCAAAGAGCAAATGCAAAAATGCATCCGAACCAACGTCAAGTTCTTCTTATTCGTCCCATTTTGTTGGTATTTCAGTTAACGCATAGTACAGATATGTGTTGTTTTCTTTTATGATACTTTCTTCTAACATTTTACAGATATACGTGAAACTCGTCGAAGTGACTAACGAAAGTTTTTCTATACAGTTTCTACGAATCACATTTCAATTTTTTGTCGAACAAATCTTTCTAACATCATATTCTGACTGGTAATACACGTAAATTCATCTATATATTGTTCACCTATGCAAGTATTTTAGTGCAGATGTTTACTTACGATAAAAACAATGTGTGTTAGATAAAAGAAATATGATCTTTTTTACGAGTTACAAGTTTTTATTTTACTTTTCTTTTTTCTTTTTCTTCTTTTTCTTTTCTATTTGCTTCACCTTTACCCCATCCATTTTTTTTCTAACATTTTTCTATAAGTTTCTAATTTATCTATATATACATATATATATGAATACTTTCTAAACCCACTGTATATATACAAGTATTTACTTACACGCATGTAAGATATATTTTTTGGTAACGTATTGTTCGTCTCATTTTTTCTCTTTTTTATTTTTCTACAAATTTCTTATCTCTCGTAAAATAAACTGGCATACTTTTACATGTTCATACGTGCATTATGATACGATGTACACGTATTTTCATTGAAAAATAAATAACACGAAAAATTGGAAAAAGATATAAAAAGAAAAAATATTTTTTTTTTTTTGGTAATATAAAATTTATAAAAATATTTTTTTTTCTTTTTTTTGTAATACATACACATACTGTTTTTGTAGCAATATAAAATTTGTTTTTTGTCGTTAAATGTGTTACATACGTATATCTCGTTTATAAAGTAGAAATTCAAATATCGAATTCCAATAATGTTGAAAATTGTGAACAACCGAATTTTGATTGAAGATATTTCGTGATTTTGGTATACACCGTGATATCAAATTTCTATGGGTTTTATATATATATGTCGGTAAATCTACGTTTACGATATTTAAAATTAAATTTATCTGTAATACGTTTGCAATATTGTAAATGCTCTCAAATATTTACTATGGTGTAAAATTTTAAAATATCAAAAAAGGTGTTGCAAATATTTGCCAAACGACGATGAGAATACCAATGACCTGTACATTATTAAAACGTTTTTTTAAATATTTAATACTGTAAAGCAACAAAAATAAATACACACTGCATCGTTAAATGCAAATCTAATATAAATATCAACCACGAGAAATAAAAATGCGATTGAAAGAAAATTTTCGAATGCGAGAAAAACAAAAAACATTGAAACACGGTAACGAATGAAAATGAGAAATTTTCCGTTTAAAAATATGAGGATAAAATTTTCAACAATTTTTTTTTTTTTTTTTTTTCATTTCTTCCATATTCCCGTCTCATATGTTAAAACGTACATTTAAAATGTTAAATTTAAATGTAAATTTTAAACATATTATTATGATTATACAAATATTAAGTATATCGTCAAATTCAATGTACATTTCAAATATGAACTATCTTTTTAACTCTTAGAGTGCTATGAACGCATATATGCGTTTGATAAAAATTACCAGAGTGATCTATCGATGCATATACATGTTTGTTAATATTAATGTAAAATAATGTAATGTTTATATTAATTAATTAATTAATTAAATTATATTCAGAGAGAAAAACTTTAAATTTATTTTTAAATGTAAATGTTAACTTTTGAATTTTTAAATTTTTAATTATAATTCATTATTAAAATCTGATTAATAATAAATTATTCCGTTCCTACAAAACATTTTAATTAAAAATATTCAATATTCAAAAATACTTAAAAAAAAAAAGAAAGTATCGTATGTATGTTGTAAAAATCCTTCTAACGTCACGCACACACCTTTCATTTTATCTCTCACACCTTTAGCTTTCTCGCGAAGTCGTGAAGAAAAGAAAAATAAAAAGAAATGAAATAAAGTTTCTTCTTTTTTCTATTTTTTTTTTTCTTCTTTTTTTCCAAAAACAAACAAAGTTTGCGGAATGATCGATCAACAAGTGTAGGTAAGAATAAAACGTTTTCTTAGCCATATATATGTTAGAAGATGTGGGAAGAAGACAAAAAAAAAAAAAATGATGAATCGTAATTTGATAAAAGCAAATTTGTGAACGAATTTTCCCATTTTCTTTTGTTTTTTTGTTTTTTTTTTGTTTCCTTTATTATGGAAGGAAGAGGGTGAATGCAACAACGAGTTTCTTTATCGTTGTTATCACGTTGTTTGTTCGTAAAAGAAAGAAAGATTAATACGTCGCTGGGGTGGAAGAGGAAGAGATGAAGGGGGGAATGAAATTTGCATCGAAATCAATCTAACATGAGAAATGATATTTCAATTTATTCCTAACGTTTCCAATCGTATATATATATTTCATTTTTCTTTATTCCTTTCGATGAAAATCATCTAAATCGAGATACACATCTCCGTTTTATTTCTTTTTTCCTTTTTTTTTTTTTTAAAGATAAACCCTATCCGTTCGATCTGTAATGCAAGATAAAATATTCTTGTCGATATATATATATATATAGAAATCGAGTTATTGACATCTAGCACGATCAAACATTTCCCTGACAAATTGAAAGACGGTTATCGATCCTTCGATATTTATATATGTATATATACAGCTACATAGCTTATGGAAATGCTCAACATTATATATATATATCGAAACGTGATTGACAAAAGTACGATTATAAATCGATAGTCGATTGTGTTTTAACACCAAAAACGAGCTCTTAATCGGATAGATCAGACAGAGACAATAATTTTTGATTTTTTTTTTTTTTGGTTTTTCTTTTTTATTGTTATTATTTTTGTCTTTAACCCCACGATATTATTTTCTTTCTTAAAACTCGTTTAATATGTCGATAAATATCTATGAAATATGTTGATGTAATAATAATAATAATAATAATAATAATTATTATTATTATTATTATTATTATTATTATTATTATTATTATTATTATTATTATATATGACGTAAATTTATTCATAATATAATGAGATTTTAATAAAACCACATAGTGAATGCATAATACATCATGAAATATGAATATACTACTTTTGATAAAAGCCTTCAAAATAATATTATAGTTTAAATAGTTCTCAATTGAACAATCGATACCAACAATAAATACAACCAAACTGTATATTTTCTAGATGAAAATGAAACTTAATTGTGTACTCAATTCCTATTACAATTTTCGTATTCCGATCAGTGTAACTATTAACATGTTTCGTGTCAAGCAATTTTTACCTGACTTGATCATTCAGGCTATTTAATTTTGAATTTACATAATTAACCATCACATGTAATTATTAATTATTGTAAATATAATAATGAAATAAACCTATGCGCTTTGTTATGTACTGCTGCATTTTGTATAATACATTTATATTGTAATAGAAATTTTTTTTCTCGACAGAATTAAATTTGTTATAAACATATATTTTCAGTTCATTAAATAAATATGTCTAATGGTAAGTGTATCACCGGTGGTACACGTGGCCTGAAGAACAAGTTTAACGTGTACCAGTCCAGTGGACACGTCGTTACGGACAACATGTTAAATATACATTGTTTTTTAAAAATTAAATTACAATATTATTGTTTTTGGGCTAACATGTAAATATATGTTCTTACAAAAATAACAGTTGTATTTATATAGAACACAAAATTAACGTAGAAAGAATTTTGTAATGTTGATCAAATCGTTGACGATTGATTAGATTTAAATTTGATTTATAGAAAAAAAGACCCCCCCCCCATAAAACTGTTTTGTACGATTTCATTTTCAAATTATATTAAAAAAAAAAAAAAAAAATACGAACGTTTAAAATCATTGATCGTAGATAAATATCTTCATAATTATAATCATTGATTCACGAAAATCACGATGTTTGATTGAAAATTGTCAATCTTAAATCAATTAGCATTGATTTGTTGATTGAAAACAAATTGACAATGTTGATAATATCGATTGTAATTTGAAATTGTCAGAGGGAGATTCCTCAATGAAATATCACGAATGAAATTGTCAGCTAGTGATAACCATATTGATCAGAGACGTAGAAACACTTGATCGAGTTGAGTTCGATTGGTCGGACAAGTTTCTCAATGTTCTGAGTAGTTCTCGTTGGATTATATTTCGAAAATGTAGAAAGAAAAAAAAAGTAATCTTAACGGAAGTTACGGATCCGACAAGTACGGATAAAAATCCTAAACGGAAATGACCATACATGTAAACGTATACATGTCTACGATTATCTACATGTATAACTATAATTAAATGTATTGTTAATTAATTTATAATTATATAATTATGTTCATTTATACCATATTTAATAAATATGATAATTATTATCGATGATATTTGATATATATGTTTGTGGTAATTAATTCAATAAATTTAATCATCTGTGATTTCCACGATTTTGCTTTTTGAAAAGACCATAGAAATACAATTAACAAACGTATTCCAACGAGAAATATTAAATGGGTTTTTCAGATTTTTTTATAATTTGTTTAATCATGCATGTTCATTATTCATCGATGATTTTTCTTCCCCCTCAAATAATGAAATATTTTATCGATAAAAAAATTTAAAAAAAATATATATATATAAAATAGAAAAAGAGAAATGTGCAATTAAAATTTGTTACATTTAAACGATAAATATTTTAATATTATCGGTTTGAAACATTTTCTTATAAATTAATATATACGAAAATGTTCAACTAACGTTCTACTAAAAAAAAATATCAAGATTACTAAAATATAAATAAATTATTACTAGCACGAAAAAAAAAAAACGAATTTCACGTTACTAAGTTACTTTTATCAAATGTTTTTGTTTTGTTACAGTTTGATTCGTTCTAAATGTTCAACATAGAATAGAAATTTTTGCATTTTTTGAGGATGATAAGATTTTTCATTGAAGAGAATGTTTTTGAAGTAAACTGATAACTATGGAAATAATACGTACTTGTTTATCCGGTTCTTTGCCTTTAGCGGTGATGAGACGATCGCAATAGCAGCCCTCTAGCAAAACGACACCACTTGGTCGCGAGCTAGTGTCGTTTTCGTAATAGAATAACAGATTCTGAAACACCAAAGTATCATACGACCATTGATATTGATTTTGTTTAGGGTGTTCTATGGGGTTTTATCCAAAAATACGATTATATTATAATTATAATTAAAAATATAAATTCTTTCACAATTTTTACGATCGTTTCTATTAAATATTATTGTGTGAATGAATTTTTTCAAAAAAATAAAAAAGAATCACATAAATTATTAATAGAAATTAATGAAACTTTACAATTGATTCAATTGATATCTTGTTCCTTTTTCTTTTTCTTTTTTCTTTTTCTTTTTGTTTTCTTCGATAGAACAGCAAAATCAGTTAGATTCTTTAAAATCGAATCTCCTTGTTGATTTTTGATTTGATAATGTTGGAAGGGATAGTTAAAATATGTTCAACATACGCACAAACGAGCGTGATGTTATTTTACGACGTAAATCGAGCGTGTGTGTGTGTGTGCGTCTGTGAACCAGTTTTAATTATTTAAACTAATAATAAGTATGTTTCTTTGATTACGAAGGTAGAGTTCATTAGAAAAGTAAATAGTGAATAAACGTAATAACATATTAATCAAAGTAGAATTGTTAATTGCATTGTGTAGTTTTTGTTTCAACACGATTGTTCTATTATTTTCTGTTAATTATTCTATAGTAATTTATAAAACATTTCTTTTTTTTTTTTTGTTGTTTTTTGTATTATAACAACGATTTATTGTAACCAATTTAAACTGATAAGTTGTCATGCATTTGTTGAATTTGTTTCACTTTCTCATGAAATTTAAAACACAAATTAAATAAATAAAATATTTTATTTATAATTTATATTTTTTAATTAACATATATTTATAATAATTTAATAAATTAATATAAAATTTATAAAATTTAATTTAACAAATATATTAATTATTATATAATATATATATACAAAATATAAAAATATATATAATATAAAATATTGTATTTAATATTTATATTATATAATATATATATAATATAAAATATTATATATTAATATTTTTTTTTTAAATATATATTATAATATAATTATAAAAAAAAAATCATCGATAAGCATTATTTTACAATATTAATATTAGATCGATCTTCTTTGTAATATTGTATCGATTATTACTTTAATTTATTGTCGATAAAAAAACAAACTATTAAATTTCTTTTAATAATTCATTTTTTATTAAGATTATTGGTTAAAAATAAATGATCGTACTAACGTTATAAGCGTACTTCTATCTCTTGTAAAAGTTACTATCAAACAATTTTCATTGATATATCATCCAATTTTTGTCGAAGCTTATATCTCGATAAATCACGCGATACACAAGTGTGTTGACTATTGGCTAACAGGAAAGAAAGAAAAAAAGAAAAAGAAAAAAAAGAAAATCTCCCTCGTAAATCAGTTCTTTCTGGATGCATAGATACATTTTCGTGATCGATTTATTTCCGTATCTCAGATGAGAGTTTACTACCTAACCCCCACCCCCATTTCACAAATGTTTCTTTACATTATGGGTTATTTCGTCATATGATGATAAATAGTAAAGAAATACACACACACACACACACATATATATATATACGAAGTTGTATAATATTTTTTATAAAAAAAATTGCATTAACGTTAATTAAATTACCTGATACAAGACGAACCACCTTAATTGCCATTTTCCTGAATCAGCGGTTCGTTTGTGTAAAAATCCAGTCATCGAATTATCATAATGGGCTCTCTCCGAGAGCATCACTAGCTGAGAGTCGTTTACCCTCACTGAAAAAAAAAAAACAAACAAACAAATATATTACAACAAAATGAATACGTTATTACCTCGGTGTGATTACAAAAATACAAACAATTATTAAAAAGATAAATGGAAGAAACAATACCATTCGTTTCAATCTGATAGGAATCTGATACAACTTATCAAATTAACATTTTGACTGACATGTTGGTCATATATGACTGACCACGGTTTCTCCTGATGAGATGATATGAACCTTTTACAATTGTAACAAACTAAATGAAAATTGAAAGTTAGTGTATTTGAATATGACCGATATATAGAAGATACTTTGAAATAAAAAGTTCTCTATTGAACAATTACAATTTAATTATTAACATGAATTTATTATTATTTTGCCATTATATTCTATGAATAATAAAAATAATGCGGAGGCGTCCTGGGTAAAACATATAATTTCGGCGTGCCAGTCAAAGAGTTAATTTCATTGTTCTATTATTTATAATTATATTACATATTTTATGTATTGTTTATTTTCGATCAATAATGCGAATATGAAAAAGAGTACATGATACTTTATATTGTTAAATATTTCAATGCGTATACATGAATTATTTTTCTACCTATCGTCTAATTATTTTATTTATCATTCAGTGTATTCTATACTGACGTGTGTGTATTTAAATTTGCATAAAGTTAATAATGCGAAGAGAACGATTTTTTTTTTCTTTTTATATGCTTCAAAATTTACTTTTATTGCATTTTTTTTTAAATAAACGTAATTATTTATTATTCCATTATTTAAGAAAAAAAAAAAACAGTAATTTATTCTACGAAAATATAATTCTCGTATTTATCATCTCGTTCATAAATAATTATGAATTTATTCAGTCTCATGAATGTTTTGTTTGTTTGTTAAAACAATTAAGAGAAATAGATAAAAGGAGACACATTTATAAGTTATAATTAACTAATAAGTTTTATAATAGTTAAAAAAGTTTTGTTTATTCCTGAATTATTGTAAAATGATTCGTTTAACGAAAATAAGAATTTAAGAAGGTTGTACGTCATCGTGAGAACGTAAAGTGCAATTTTACGCTTGGTTTCTTTTCGTTTGAACTGAGAATGAAAGAAACAACAAAATACAAGAGAAGAAAAAAACGAGAGAGAGAAAAAAAGTAAAGAGTTAAATAAGGAAAAGAACCAACAAAAAAATTCTTTCTCGAGTCTTTTGTTAAATCGTGGAATTGTTCTTTTTAGTTCTTAACTTAGAAAAAAAAAAAAGAAATAAAAATTAAGTGATGTAAGTTAGAATTAAAATGAAAATCTAATGAAAAATGTCTATTTTTGAATACAATATTCTTGGTCATTTAAAGAAATTTTTTGTTGCTTTTTCTTTACATCGAGGATTTTTTAAAGAAGTGAAAATTAATTCAATATTTTTTACAACTGCGTAAAAATTTTTCGTCTATGCGTAAAAACAAAGGTACTCCTACTGGTTTTTTTTACGCCAATTCACGTCGTATAACAAGAATAGAAATTGGATTATAAATATAAAAAAATAATTCTCTTTTATTTGCCATTTATAAGAACGAAATTATTTTTTGAAAGCAACCCTGAATACAACCTTGTAATATTCGATATTCGGTCGAACAATGCTTCCACCTAAATGCAGTAAATTTTGTTTTCTTTTTATTTTTTATTTCTTTTTTTTTTTTTATTATAAATCTCGTAAATAAAATATTGTGTTTTTTCTTTTTCTATTATTTATTGTTGTCTTTAATAGAATGTTGAATAATTTAATTTCTGGACGAATAAAATGTAGCATATGTATGTCGAATATTTTCAATATTTGATGTCACTCTCAATAAATACAAATCTTATGCATATTCATTATTTTGCATATTAAACATTTCAATATCACTTATTGATCAATCGAATATTGACCGATAGGAATATTGTATTTATAAAAAACCAGGAAGACAAAGAATAGGAGTAGTACACGTATTATTGTCGTATAAATAAAAATAATTCAAAACTCACCGGTTCTTTGCATCTTTGGGCTGAGCATGATCGAGGTAGACGATAAAGTTTTCTTTCTTTCGATTATTCCTCAGATTAATGATTGTCCTTAATACCTTGTATACGATAAATATGATCGCAAAAAAGAATTTCTTACGATTGTTCCTACAATCCTTCCATCCTTACGATGATTTTAAACAAATCAGATTGTCCTATACTGAAAAATAACAAGAAGGAGATAAAATATAGTTAATCATTATTAATCAATAATATATGAATAATTTAATGACTAATTGAAACGAAAGGAAAAGAAATTATTATTTGAACTTGATCAATTCGTGGAATAGAAATGAACGTGTGACATCGAATGTTACAAAGATTGCATTCAAAGACTCAATAATCTTCTCAATGATTTCTAATACCATTGTGTAGATCCTCTTTGATCAAATCAGGCTTTTGAATAAAGAAGATTATAAAATCAAAATTAATCCGAATAGGGCGATTTCTATCGTTGAACGTGATAATATACTGGTATCGAATAAACTATGATAATTATGGTCATGATGAACCTGAATTAGATGAATTTTACTTCAAATTTCTAGCATTTACATACGAATTCATCGTTAATGAATCTAACATGCAAACAGATAATAATAATAATAATAAGGATATATTCATATTTAATAATAATAATAGTAATAATAATGATGATTATGATTATGATAATAATACATTTTATTATTAATGTATAATGAAAAAAACACCATTAAATGTTAAAGAGACAGATACGTATAATGAAATTATAAACCCTGAGGCTATATGAATTTTCTTTCTCTGATTTTTATTTCTCTTTCTGTATCTCTTTCTTTTTATTTCTAAAACATTAACAAGAAGAAGAAGAACATTGAGAGTCTTAATATTTTTTTGTTTCTTATAAGTCGATAATAAAAATTTCAAGGGTCGTGAAATGAAAGGAACGTAGGACTACGATAACTCGAGGACATCTTGAAAAAGTATCATCAAAAATGAAATAACCAAGCTGTTCTTGTTACTACCATTTTTTTCTTACCTCAATGAAAAAAAAAAAACAAGTATGAATTTTTAAAATTTATTCGTTGATAAGAGAAGAAAATTCAAAAAAAAAAGAAAAAGAAAAAGAAAAAGCAAAGTTGATAATGTTCCGTTTTCTTTCTTTCTTTTTTTCCTCCCCTCGTTGAAAGGGGAATTGACAAAGCTTGGCAATTTCTTTTGTTTGCTTTGGCAAGCAAAATTTCGAATTTTGATTTTTTTCTCAACCCTTTCATTCCTTTTCTTTTTCTTTTTTTGTTTTTGTTTATCTATGTTTCTACTTTTCGTTCACAAAGAAAGAAAATTTCGAACTTGCGATAGAAGAAAATGAAAAGTACATTGAGACTAGGGGTGACATCCCCTTATACAGGGGTTAAAACGTTCCTCTCAAGTGAGTAAGATAGAAAATGAGTGAGAGAAAGTGAAAGAGAAAGAGGAAGATGATATATCCGGTAATCGGCCAATTTTTTTCTTACTTTCGTTAAATCTTTGAAGAAAGAAGATTAAGATTTAGATAGAAAGAGAGAGAAATGAATAGAAAAAAATAACAATGTGCAAATAATATGAAAATAAGAAAAGAAAATATTAAAAATATAAAAAAGAAAGTAAGAAAGAAAGAAAGAGAGCTGAATTACGATACCTGGTGCGACTCGTCTTTCTTTCTCTCTCCTCCTAGAGATCTCTTTAATGTCTATCCTGTTTCTCCGGAGTACGTGTTTCCTCTTTGGAATAAATCGTCGTAGTAAAATAAAAGGAAGAGGAGGAACAGGAAGAAAAAGAAGAAGTAAAAGAAACTTCTTCTAAAGAAGGGTTTTCAAAAGAGAGTATCAGAAGAGGTAATAAGATTAGGAAGAAGAGAAAAGAAGAAAAAAAAAACTAAAGAAAGAAGGGAGAGAAAGAAAGAAAAAAAGGGGGTGGAAAGAGAAAGAGATAATTTATAACCACAAAAAAAGAAGAAGAACGACAACGATGGATAAGAATAAAGATAAGAAGAAACGATGATGAAAGTAAAAAAAAAGGGGGATTTTAAATTGGGGTGAAGTGGGAAAGAGAGTGGGAAAAAAGAGAAGGGGTGTTGTTCTGTTTGAAAATTTGTTATTTGACTTTACGAGTTGGTTGATTTAAGAAGAAAAACGAAAGGCTCGTGACACGACGACGACGGCCACGGCCACGAGGTGGACGAAAATAACGAAAACAACGAAAACAATGCAAACAACAACGACGACGACGGCGACGACGACGACGACGACGACGACGACGACGACGACGA
>NW_015149042.1:707559-725603 GCF_001465965.1 Polistes dominula | reverse complement strand
TAATACAGCGTCATCTGTCAAACGTTGATTTAATTTAATTTTAAATTGTTTAATGCAGTCAACATTAATATTCACTAATCATTTTTGATAATTCAGATGAAAAGTTAAACAATATTAAATGCATAATATATTTGTTTATTTATATTTAACGTTATTTTACTAAAGAATATCGATTCTACTTTATTTTACCTTTTATTATACATTAAATTATTCAACATAAAAAATATTGTGCCTGTAGAATTACTAAAAAAAAAATGAAATTCTTGGAAAAACCTTATATATAATATATATAAATAATAACACAAAAAATAATATCACAATTACAATGGAATATATAAAATAATAATACATAAGAAAATATATAAAGTAAGATTATTTATGTCATATGTAAATCTGAAAAAAAAACGTGAAATAATTAAATTGTAATACATCGACATTTATCAAAAACTTGCAATACCTAGAGACCTAGATAATGTCTAAATAATGAATCCTTAAATTAGCAATAAAAAAGAAAAATAATCGTGATATTAACCATCCTATATTCTAAGTTGGAAAAAATCACACAAAATAAAAATAAAAATTCATTAACATCGTTTCAGTAATTTCAAAGTTATTAGTGGACAAACATTGTGATACTAAATTTTTATATAAAAAGATATCTTACTTAAAATTTAATATTGTTATTATTCTTGAACCAAATTTATTATTATACAATACAACATACCACACACACACAGATATACAATATTAATTCTAACATAATTCTAATCGTTCATCGRTGATGATGATAATAATAATAACCATAAATTTGAATTTATTTTCTATACTTCTTCTTTTTTGTTTCTTTCTAAATCGATTATCAAAGTTTGTTTTTTCGTTAGCAAAGAAAATAAAAAAGATAAAAATATAGAGTCATCGTAGCATATACTACTACTGCTGCTGGTTGTTCTCATCTCATGAAGGCTGTTGCAAGTAGCAGAGGCGGAGGTCGGACTCGTTAATTTGGTCCCTATCGTCGAGGCACACTCAATTAAGTCGTCGGCACGACCACCGACGTCGTTAGGGCAACGTTTCGTCAGTTGTGCTTCCTCCTCCTCCTCCTCCTCTATTCTCCTGAAAGAAAGAAAGAAAGAAAGATAGAAAGAAAGAAAGAAAGAAAAAACCTAACACCAGTCGTCTTTCTGTGAAAAATTCTCTTTCTAGTATTAACAAATTTTCAAGACTTACTTTCCTTTGCATACTTCAAACTAAAGAGAAAGAATTATAAAGACAAAGAGAATGAATTTCATATATCCCTCTTTTATTCTTTTTTTTGTTTTTGTTTTTTTTTTCCTAATTAACTTCTTCATTCGTAACTAATCTTTCATTAAATTTCTTATACTCTCATATTTTCCTAAATTCCTGTATAATTGTTTTCCTAGAATATCATTTTAAACAATGTCAAGATAGCATTTGGATGAATATTAAATTTAATTCGTACGTGACAAGAATTTGAAATAACTTTGTTGTTCTTTTATACACCCACATACACACACACACACACACAAACACGTCCACGTATCCTTGTACATATTCACGTACTTGTGATATTTTTTGTTGTTGATCACATTATTTAATCATAAGGGACCATGACGGCGTTTTGGGAACAAACACGACCGATGAATTTTAGCGCCAGGGACTCTAAAGCATTGAATATTTGCATAGTAAATATAAACGTATGTGAGATTCATCAACGTTTAGCCAATGGCGTGCTGTGTTACTCTTACGTATCTACGATTTCCGTATTTACTCTTACTCTCTCATTCTGTTTCCCTCTCTCTCCTTTTTGGAATACGTTTAGCAAGTAAACGACACAACCTTCTATGTATTAAGAGATTAGTTTCCTGTCTTTGAACGTGATGAACGAGTACAACGTGATATAATTTGTAACGTGAATACTTATCCGTAACCAGTTCGTTAAACTAAATTGTTTCTCTATCCACCACCATCACCACCACGTGCTAAATACTACTCTATTTCTTGGTCGAACTATTCTTGCAAATTAAATTGAGTTTATCATTAATTATATTATAAATTTCTTTTTTGAAACCTATCTTTTGGACTTTTTTATTTTGTATACATATGTATATACATACTGACATACATGTATTGGTTATATTATGTTCTACTTTATTATTCTCTATACGTAATACTGAACTATCTATCATATTTGTTACTTTACAACTTTATTTTATAGAGCTCATGGATAAAAGTAGCTTTTACTTCTTTTTCTTCTTTTTCTTCTTCTTTTTCTTCTTCTTTTTCTTTTTCTTTTTCTTTATATTACTCTCCTCTCATCCTCATAGTTTTCATTCGAAGGACGTTCATGAAATTCATGAACATGGATTCACCAAGTATTCCGCTCATAAAGGTTCGAACTTTCCAAGCAGTTGCCTCTGTTCAAAGACAATGTGTTAGCAAACTTCTTCCTGATAAGTATCATCTCCTTCTCTTTCTCTCTTTCTCTCTTTGTAGGTGAATACAGTTGAATATGAGACTTCTTCTGTACACACAGACCAACCCTTGTTATTATTACTTATATGATAAAAGTTACAGATATTTTTTTAACTACGAGTTTTATTGTACACTTGGGTACATAATACGATATTTGTTTTTATCTTTATTTTTTATTTTTACTTTTCTTTTCTCTCTTTTTTTTTCAACCCTTAAAATTACATTACTTTTATTATTGAAAATGTACTAGGAAATTTCAATAATGTGGATTTACGTTAATCCTGTACGATGATATTGTTTTATTTACTAAATATTATTATCATTGAATAAAAGCAATCGATTATTTAATATTAATTCAATAAGTTATAGTGATTAATATTAATTAAATAATATAACAAGTATATTTATTTCGTATTATATATGATCAAAAGTATTATGAAACACATCAGATACAATATTTTCATTAATTCGATATCCCATTGATATACCAAAAAGAAAAATACAACAAGTCTCTATAATAATCATAAATTAATGTTTTATTTATTACAGAACTTTCAAAGTAATATAGTATATAAAATGGTCAAACACATACTGTTGCCATGTGTCATTTCAACGTTCTTCGATAATTCCAAAGCTCATCCTTCTTTCCCCCTTTCCACCTTCTTCCATCTTCATCCTCTATCTCCTACCCATCCCTTTTTACCATCCAAACTCAATCTCTCGCTACTTTTTTTTTTTCTTTTTTCTTTCAGTTAATAGAGGGATGAGAGTTTAAAAGTTTCCTGTTCTCGTATAGAAAAATTTACCGTCACTTGCAACGAGGACTTGCTTATCGTTTTTTCTTTTTTTTTACCCCACATTGACACCGTGCCAATTTCGATTCGTTCGGTGACGTTAAAAGGCATCCGATGTTACCACAGTACCAACCCCACCTATCTACCTATACCTACACCTACCCTAACCCCTCTTATGTTTCGATTAATCTCAAAAGAAAACGACCTTCGGTAATATGGTTCACAAGCACACTGACCACGACGACATTTTTATCGTAACTACTCTTGGAATCGATTTTGTTTCTCCAACAGGATTTCTTCTTCAAACTCTTCTTCTCTCTTCGGTTTACATTGACAACGACGACAGTTATAGCTTCGTGTATAAAGATAACCATGATCACGAGGCCGTTCATTTTTGTCATTTATTTTTAAATCTAATTTACGAGTGATTAAAAATCTCTTACATGTTTTTTTTTATTACGTCATACCTTACAAAAAAAATCAACACATAAAGTTATATATATATATCTATTTGATAAATAATTACGATTAGATAAATAATTACGAAATAATTAAAATTAAATTAATATTATTACAAATATAAATAATAAAATTTTTGGTTATTATTTACACATATAATATTATATTAATAAATATATAAATTACTAATATTATTTATATTATTATTATAATAATAAATATGTATATTAATTAATAAAAATTTAATTTTTAAAATTTTTTATTATTAATTAATTTATAATATTATATATAATAATAATAATAATTATTATTATTATTATTATTTCATTGCTGCAAATACCAAATTAATAATAATTATTATTATTATTTCATCGCTGCAAATACCAAATCCAGCCATTGTTCCCGTACCTAAGCGCGATAGTAAAAAATCTATATAAATATAATTATTATAATATAATAACATTAATTCTATTTTTGATCATTTCGTAGTTTACTTTTACAAAATTATTAACTTAAAATTACTCCTATAAAATTAAATAATATATATTTATTATAATATATTAAAGAGAAGTTAGGTATACATATAATAGAAGACAAAAATTATGGAAACATTTGCCAATATAAAAATTGCAAATTTCGTAAAGATAATTAATTAAATTACGTGATTTTAAAAACAACAAATAAAATGATAACAAAATAATAAATAAATTCAAATAAAAAGATAAAATTCGTGATTAAGTAAGACAAGTAAGGATAGATGTAGATTAAAACTAGCGAATACCAAGGAAGACATCACAGTGGCGAAATGTGGGTCCTGTTTATTGATGTAACCAGTGACGTCATTCGTTCGACGCCGTATGTTATACTCTTTCTCTCTCTTTCTTTCCCTCTCTTTTTCTTTTTCTTATGTAGCAGCATGTATTTCCATCGGATTAATAGTACTCTGAGAGACTAGTAAAGAACGCGTCATGTATCTTACGTTTACTTTTTTTTTCATCCTTTCGTTTTTTTTTTTTTTATTTGTATCTGTTTCTCTCTCTCTCTCTCTCTCTCTCTCTCTCTCTCTCTCTCTGTTTTTCTCTCTTTTTCTTTCTATCTTACTCTTTCACGTAATCATCAAAGACTTTAACGAAGATTAACGAACGTTTGAAACACGCAAATTGTAGGACACCGTTATGTCATCATTACCATAAAAATCTAATCCCAAGTCTAATTTGACGTATTTATAAATAAATTACATGTAAAATACTTTTTCTCTACGTGTTCTCTCTCTCTCTCTCTCTCCCTCTCTCCTGAGTTTATCTCACTTTCGTAACAGTTTAAACGCCAATTAAGCTCGAAGAAATAGTTTCCAACGTTGGGGGGATTACCTTTTTTGGAAATATGAGTTGAAGGAAAGAGATACCAAAGAATAAAAAAAAAAAAAAAAAACAGTAAACAACAACAAAAAATGGTTAAAGAAATGCCAAGACATATTTTATAGTAGAATTGTATATGGAAAAATATTTAAATAAATATATTAATCAGGTATATTATAAATATTTATAAAGATGATACAATTATTGCACGTACATTTTTATCAAACCAGTTAAAATAAACTGGTTGTTGTTTTTTTTTTTTTTTTTTTTAAAGAAATCATCTTTTTATTCATTCATTTTATTTTTTTGTTTATTCAATTATTCAGTGTCACAATTTGGTATAAATAATTTATTGTATATTGAATATTAAAATATATTTGGATTTAAAAGAAAACAAAAAATAGGATAAATAAAATGAGAAGAAGACTTTTCTGACTTTGTTTTTTAACATCAGTCATTTTAAATGGGTTTAAGAGAGTGATTCTAGTGTTAAAATGTTAAACTCGAAACGTGGATCGATACTTGTTTCTGTGGACAAGGTCATTGGCTTTTGCTAACAGAGATAAATCGACAAGGAGAGTTGATTTCTCCTCCTTTTCCAATGTTGGTTCGATCTTACACACTACTTACTCACTATCTTACGACATTTTTATTACGTTAACGATTTATCTCGTGTACCATAAATGCATTCGTATTAAATACTAAACCTAACTGATAGTTTTATGCATGCCTATTTGTAATCCCTAACCGGTCGTGTAGCATAACTGGTCTTTTCCAACAAATTTATATGCTATTTTGCAATTGAATACTAGAGTTACGAAATTAATTTGAATATTGAATATTAAATAATAAATACAACACTTTGATAGTAATTAAAATATTTATTATGAAATTATAATAGTTGAAAATATATATAAAACAATTCAATTGTATCTTTATATATAAAAATTCAGTATGACAATGTTTGTTCACTGATAACTTTGAAATTACTTAACCAATCTTAATGAAATTTGTTTTATTTTCTGTAATTTCTTTCAACTTAGAATATTGGATAGTTAATATCGCGATTATTTTGTATTTTTTATAATTAATTTAAGGATTTATTATGTAGAAATTATCTAGGTCTGCATGTTCTGTAAGTTTTCAATAGATGGTAATGTATTACAATTCAATTATTTCAATTTATATACGACATAATCTCGCTTTTTATATTTTTTTCGTATATTATTATTTTATGTATTCGATTTTAATCGTAGTATTATTCTTTTGTTATTATAACTTATTAAATAGTTTAAAATTATATTAAATCAACATTTAATAACAAAACTACAACAAAACGTTGCCTGAGCATCCTAGTATTACATAAAAATCAAAAATAAAATAAATAACAAAACTTACAAAGAAAAAAAAAAAATACAATTAATTATTGAAATAAAAAATGGTAGCACGTTTACAGTTTTAATATGGCAGGTAAATAAAATCAACACAGTATAAAACTCTCACTTTTCTTATCTCTATCCTCTATAATCTTCTCTTTACTATAAGATAAAAAGATCGTTGAGATGATAAAATTTGGTGTGAGACTGTAAAAACTAGACAACGTGTGATCTCGGTGTCTCGTTATTGTCATCGCATAGAACAGGTGTAAGGAAGTATATTCTTGGCACACAGTGCATCAACACGCGATCTGAATGACCTCCTTGTGTTTTATACCTTCTCTTCTTCTTCCCCTCTTTTATCGAAGATCCAAAAAGAAAAGAAAATAGACTATAGTTTCTTGTCCTATGATAAAACGTTTGCTAAAAGACCACATATGTATACACATACACGTACAAGTATATAAAAGGACAAGTAAAAAACGTATATTCACATAAACATTTATGTCTTGCTTGTAAGAGTAGAAAATATGACGTTAACGATACGTCAATCGATCTTTTTTTACACAACACACATTTACAATATAATATATATATCTATAAACACACATATGTGAAACTTTCTATTCACTCTTACCCTTCAAGTAAAATACATTGAACGTTAAATTCGTTTGCCAGTCCCTAAGCGATTTGACTCGTTGAAATTTTCGTTCTAGCTCGTTAAATTCTACTCATCGTCGTTCGTGCTCGTAAAATACTAAACCATAGAGTAGAACGAAATAGCGTCATCGTGTAGAAACAATTTTGCGTGGGTTGTCAGATAATTACACGTAAAAACAAAGTTACATCTTCCACACGTTCACTTTCACATTTCCGCATTATGTGTTTGTGTGTATATATATATATATATATATATTCATATTTCTGTAAATATGCGTTTGTTTAGATTATTATCGTGATATCGTGTGCGATTATTGTTAGATAAAAAGATAAATGATTTCTTGAATTTTCGATGCATATCAATATCATGAAATTTTAAACAAAACATTTCGTGCAAGTCTTTTCAGCAAATTAGTATTGACCTTTAAGAAACGGGTTTAACCTTCGTTGCATAGAAGAAGAAAAAAGAAAAAGAAGAAGACAGAGAGAGAGAGAGAGAGACATTTTGACCTATGACATACCAATCTTACATGCATGTTGATGGCATTGGATATTATCTAACATTTAACGATTTGAGATAACTTTAATGAGCAATTTTTATTTTAAATTCAATGATACTCAATAACAACAAAATACAAAATTTCAAATGTTAGGATAAAAGATTTAGTTTATATAAAATATATATTAGAAAAATAATATAGGGTGATTTGCAATTAGATAAAAAAATATTAATGATTGGTTTTCGTGGAAAAAAAAAAAAAAAAGAAAGAAAGAAAGAAAGAGAACAAGTTAATGCATAAAGTTTAGATTCAAACTAATAGATCTTCGAAGTCGTTTAAGTAAAGTAGACCACCACGACCACCACATCATTGTTGTGTAGATATTCGCACGATGGGTAACACGAACTATAAAGAGTTGAAAATAAACTAGTTCGAGCTAGGAAAAGATCTCTTTTCCTGATACGTATGTATAAAAGCGTGTTATACTCGTGCGAGTTGCATATGCACGCCATATGTATCTAAGGTATGCGCATATTTAATTCGAGGGAGAGAAACAGAAAAATAGGACAGTAATAGGAAGACAGGAAAGAGGGAGGGAGAGGAGGGGGTTGAGGATGACTGGGTTGTAAAATAAAATAATAAACAAAAGAAAAAAAAGAAATAGAAGGGACACGACACGTGGGAGGATAATTTTGACGACATTTGTGTTTATTAGCATTTGAACACACGACGTCCTACGACTTGCTATGACATTTTATTTTAAATGTATCTTATTACTTATCTCTCAAAATAAAATTAATAATCCACAAAGGAAGAAAACTATCAATGAAAAATATGTTAAATAATATTTTAATAATGTAAAAAAGTACATTGAAATTAATTTGATAACAATAATTGAAGACGTAACACGTTCTACTTTTGATATATTTTAAATGAAATTAAACACGCTTGTATTTTTGATGTGACAATTTTGAATATTTTAGAAAAAGAAAATAAAGATAGTAACTGTTTTTTTTTTTTTTTTAATGGGAACGATTGAAGGTAGTATAGTCGTTTTATTTAGATAAAAAAATAAATAAAAGAACAAACAAAAGGAATATAATGTTAAAACACGTTTGCGGTAGGACATCGCGTCATGTATATGAATGACATGTAAATATATTCATGTGTGTATAGGTACAATAGTATATTATCGAGTAGAAAAAGAAAAAAGAAAAAAATAAAATAAAAGAAAAAAGAAAAAAGAGAGAGAAAGAGAGGAAAAAGAAAAGCAGCCGGAGACCTCGATCGATCGTTTTCACAACGCAGATAGGCGAGGTTAAGGGTGAGTAAGCACCAGGAGTCTACCTCCAACGAGAAATCTACAAATTATTAATCGATCGATCTTTTCTTTTCCCCTTCTATCTGTCATTTTTCCTCTCTCTCTCTCTTTTTCCATTTTTTATCTATCTATCAGTTAGCGTTTATACGCATCGATGATAATAAAATATTTTGTAGCAGAATGTGTGTTCTCATCTTTAATAAAAACCACATTCAACGCAATAAAATTATATTCTATCCTTGTTATAAAATAATTCAAATGTTTATAACATTTACGTTGTTTTTCTTCTTTTTTTTTTTTTTTTTTTTTTTTTNAACCACATTCAACGCAATAAAATTATATTCTATCCTTGTTATAAAATAATTCAAATGTTTATAACATTTACGTTGTTTTTCTTCTTTTTTAAATTTAGTTTACTACGGTATTCTCGAGAATAAAGTCATTTCAGTGACCAATCTTTTTGAATATTTTATTTCAACCAAATTACTTTCTTCTTCCGATTTTAGGATATATTATCGGATGATAGATTAGAATTACTGTGTGAATTATTTTATAATTACATATTACAATTATATATACATGTATCTAATATACGATAAATATTTGTAAGTTGAGAAACACTGTGTTTTTCTATAGAGACACATAATCCAGGTATTTACACGAGCTTTTTTTTCTTATTTTTTTTTTTTTTTTTTTTTTTTTCATGTTTTTCCATGTGAAGTGATAACAAGTGATCGCATCGTTGTCGTCACGAAAAACGATGACTTCTTTTTTTCCAAAGCTTTTTTTTTTGGTTCTCTCTCACAGTAAAGTAAAATAAAGGAAAGAAAAGACAAGAAAAGGCAAGAAAAGGATAGGACGAAACATATACACATCCACACATACACACACTTCACAAGTCATCGTGTATTCGGCCGATATTAAACTGCTTCAGCCACGAGTAGCTATTATAGGCGGCTACTTAAGCTGAAAGAGCTTTTAAAAGAGGGGGAGGGCTTGCGGTAAGCAGGAAAAGCAAGTTCTGTTGGCATGTCATATCCGGTTATAAAATGACACATTTATAATTACATTGAGAAACAATAGGACTAAATCTTAATTCTTTTAAACGGAGAAAGTGTTTCTAATTAATAAAAAAAAAAAAAAATTCAAAGGATGAAACGTTTAACAGGATCAAAACAAATATGTGTGTTCTGATGTTTTATTTATCTATCCAATGATATCAAGTTTTTAAATATTTTACTTTGTGAACGCGAAAAACAACTAATTGCTTAATTATTATATTATATTATATATATATACGAATCAAATATTTAATTGTAAAGAACATAGGGTGCAATTTTATTTGAATAAATTTATATATTTTCTAATAAATAAATTATATTCTATAATAATAAAATAATTTTATAAATATTTTATTAGAAATAAATTAATATTATTTTTTAATATTTTATTATTAGGTATTAAATATATTTTTATATAATAAAAATTAATATATTTTATATAATAAAATATATATTATAATAAAAATTTTTATATAATTTTTAATTTTAATATATTATTATTTATATATATATATATATAACAAATTTAATTATAATATATTTAATTTTTCAACTTTTATATATATATATAAGTGAAAATGAGAAAAAGATTAATTACTAGAAAAAGAGAAAGAGAAAGTGAAAAAGATGAATAATCATAAGAGAGAGTGACAGAGTAAGTGAATGAATACATGAATGAATGAATGAATGAATGAATGAGTGTGTGTGTGTGTGTGTGNTGTGTGTGTGTGTGTGTGTGTGTGTGTGTGTGTGTGTGTGTGTGTGTGTGTGTGTGTGTGTAAGCGAATGAGTAGTTGGGAGTAAGAAAATAAGAAACTGTAAGAGATGAGAAATGGAGTTAGTAAGAAAGAGATAGAAATAGTAAATAAAAGTGGGATAGATGGGGGAGAGAGGAGGGTGAGAATTAGTTAGAGGAACAGGTATAGTAAATAGGAAATAGAAGTAGATTTTCTTTCTCTCCCTTTTTTTTTTATTTTCCTCTCACCTTATTCCCCAGACTTGATTGCTTTCCATCTATAGACGAAGAGGATGCTCAGATAGATGGGAAGAAAAAAAAAAAGTGGAGTTTTCTGGGTCTGAGGGAAATAGTCTATTTATACAAGAATTTTACGGTCTATCGGAAGTAAATACTTTTTCGATTTCGTTCCTCCGTTCCTCCGTTCCTCGACCTATAATTTCGTTTCTCTTTTGCTGTTATCTCTTTTTCTTTCTCTCCTCTCTCTCTCTCTCTCTCTCTCTTATAATATCTCATTTCTTCTTTTACTTACTTTCTATATTTTTTCTATTTTTTTCTTTTTCCAGGAGCTGGTGAATCTGGCAAGAGTACCATCGTTAAACAGATGAAGTGAGTATTATATTAATATATTTCGTTTATATAATATAATAATATTATATATATATATATTGTCCAGAAAGTTTGTGCCGATTTTGACGAAAGATTGAAATGCAACGCATTTAAGTTTTATTTCTATTTATATATTTATTAAATTATATATTAATATAATAATATATAATATAAAATATATAAATATATAATTATATATAATATATTATATAAATATAAAATATATAATATATAGAAAAAATTAATTAAATTATATATTTTTTTTTATTGTTATTATTTATATTATATATTTTATAGTATTTATATTATATAATTTTATATTTATTAAATTATATCTAAGTGCCATTCTATTCCACAACCTTTTTCCATCTTTATGGGTAACTTCAAAATTACGTTCTTCCAGAACTTCCCAAGTTCTTTTAGCAAAAGAACTTAATGCAACCTACCGAAAATAGGCACAAACTTTCCAGACAACCCAATATATATAAATATATATATATATATATATATATTATTTTGTATATACGCCTACATATGTGTATGTAAAAAATATAATGCAATTTTTATAGGAGCAAAATGTTGCCCTTCGTTCATTCGTTCATTCGTGCTCAAAATCGATATTTGCACGTAACTTTTATGGGTAAAACCATAGCATGACTCTTTTAAAAGGCAGCTGGGTGAAACACGTGTGCGAGAGTACATTCACATCAAATACATAAGCAAAATAGTGAGAATTAGTGAAAGAGATAGGAAGTTATGTTAGAAACGAGATAAAAACTCAAAACCTACCACGTATGGTTAGTGGTAAATTAAAGTGTATACCATGAATCCCACATCCCCCTTTTTCTCTTTCTTTCTCTCTCTTTCATTCTTTTTCTTTTTCTTTTTTGTTTATCTCATTTCCCCTTACCGAACTCGATCTATATCTTTCTGTTTCTATGAACGAATCTTTCTCTTTATGGGTTGTTCCATGTTTTACGTAGAATTGCATTTTTTTTTTTTTTTTACCCTCATTACTCGTTACGAAATTTTGTAAATATTCGCGTTGTCTACAATCTATTTCCTATTTTTATTATCTTTTTTTTTTTTTTTATTTCTTTTCTGTGGTTATAATTGGTTTTAGAACATTTGAATAAGAAATTGAATATAAAGATAATTCAATTGTCGCATATACTTGATAATTCAATTTTATCGCTGACAACATATCGATATTTTCTAATTGTATTATCTTTTTTTATTCTTTTTTTTTTTTTACTTTTCACTAACTACGTTGGCAGAAAAATTGAATGAATATTTTTTTTTTTTTTTTTTAAACAGTTAAAAGTGTGTTTAACGACTGAGAGATGAGATTTAATTTTGCAAGAACTGCAACAACAACAACAAAAATAAATAAATAAATAAATAAATAAATACATCCCGTTTAAATAAGAATCGTATTTTTGCGTTCTCTTTCAACTCTCTTTTATCTTGCGTTCTCGATCTCTTCTTTTTTTTTTTCTTACCTTTTTTATCTATTTTTTGTTCTTTTTCTTCTTTTTTTTTCCAGAATCATTCACGAAAGCGGTTTTACGCCGGAGGACTTCAAACAGTACAGACCCGTCGTTTATAGCAACACGATACAATCACTCGTTGCTATTCTCAGAGCGATGCCAACGCTCGGATTAAATTTCTCTACCAACGAGAGAGAGGTATGTAAGTCATCATCATAAGGATAACCAATTTTTTTTCTTTTTTTTTTTAACATATGTATGGTTGATATATAAACATTCTTAAATATAATTATTAAAAGAAAATTATCCATTTAATATTTCGTTCAAAATTCTATTCATCAATTCAAAATTAATTGGTGGTCATCGTTTTTGTTTGTTTGTTTGTTTGTTTGTTTGTTTGTTTGTTTGTTTGTTTGTTTGTTTGTTTGTTTATACGTACGAGAATGGATTGAAAAGTTTTCCCAAACTATGGTGGAATAAATAACAGAAAGAAAAATTTGACCAGATAAAAAGAAATTGTTTTTATGTTGGGGCTGAAAACTTTTCAACCAAATCCTCTAAGAGGAAAAACGTAGGATTAGTTAAAAAATTTCTAAACATTTATTTACAAATGAACGAATAAACAAAAAAATTCATTAACATATCACTTCTTAAATTTATATTTATTATATAATATAATTATATAAGTAAAATTTTATTATTATTTTATTTATATATATTTTTATTATATTTTTATATTATATTATTGAAAAATTAATATATTATATTATACTTTTTTAATATATTTTTTTTATTATTTATTTATATTTTTATTTTTATTTATATTTATTATATATATATATATTCCTATCTTTTATATTTTTTTTTTGATCTATCAATTAATATTACTGTCATTTGAAGCAAATATTTTTTTAATGTTGCGAGTTTAGAAAAATTGGTTCGTTCATCAAATAATAATATAATTAAGAAAATTAATCGACGAGAATTTAGAAAGTCAATTAAATTATCACGCTTGAGAAAAATAACGATGTCGAGTGGTGATGACAATCGTATACGAATCCGCAACAGGTGAGAAAATAATTAACTCGTCGACTTGGCATCCTTCACGAGCGTTGCGCTTGAAGAATGTCGAGAGAACCGGGGTTGAAATATATATATATATATATATGTACATATATGTATTGGGGGGGTTGGTTTAAACTGAAACTTCGATCGGTGGATGGATGCTTTACATTTTTTTTTTTTCAAGCTAATAATTCGATTTTATATATACATATATAATATATTCATGCATATGTAACACATTCCATAGCGTTTGTGTACATAATATTATAAAAAACGATCGATAATTATTCACATTAAATCTTTATGAAAAATTTAAACAATATTTCAATATTTCAACGTATTATATAAAATATAACGTGGTAGTTTTAATTTTCTTTTTTTTTTCTTTTTTTTAGAAACTTGATTACATTTTTTATTATAGATTTATGATTAGATTTTGATAATATATCAATATTATCAAATGTTAAAATGTTAAATAAAAAAAAAAAAAAAAAAAAACAGGAAAAATAAATCCACGTAGAATTAAAATTTATTCGATAAATTTTCATTATTACGTATTTAAAAATATATAATTTTATATAATATATTTCTATTAAATATATAATGTTATATTATATATTTTATTATAAATATATAATTTCATAATTAAAAAATATTCAATCTTTGAATACATTAGAAAGTATGATGGTTCGTTTTATTCATTTCTTTTTTGTTTTTTTTTTAAATATGATAAGATTTCTTAATAATACTACGAAATATTAAAATATTAAAAACAACTAGGTAAAATAAATCCACGTAGAATTAAAATTTATTGGACAATTTTTTGTTCAGTGAAGAATTTAAAAAAAAAAAAAAGATTTAATCTTTGAATACATTAGAAATGTGATAATTACGTAAACAATTTGTAATCTTATAATACTAAATGAACGCGAATTAGATAAGATAAAATTTGGATTTCACTTTTAACATCGATTATTTTAATTCGGTTACGATGATATAAAAGTAAACGAAAGTTTAAAAAAAAGGGGGGAGGGAGGAAGAAAGAAAGAAAAAAAGTTATAGTTATAGTTATAGTTAGTTAAAGGAAGCGCATAGTTAAATAAACGAACATACTCAAAATTGGCCTTGCTTCGAAGAGCATGTTGCTGTTAAAGCGCCATCCTGCATGCGATTTGTTACGGTTCGACGATTATCTTATGAAGGAAGCATTCAGTGTTAAATCAACGGAGAAGGAAACCTTTACTGAATGTTCACGAAAAAAAAAAAAATAAATAAAAAAGAAAAATTAAGAACAATAAAAAAAAAAAAAAAAGAAAGAAAAAGAAACAAGGAAAACAAAAAGAAAAGAAAATGATTAATATATTTTTAATGTTAACATTGATCGCGAACACAAATGAAAATTTGATACTTGCATTTGAAAATAAAAAATGAAAATATTTTGATTCTTGCATTTAAAGATAAATTTTTATCTAAGGTTCTTTTTTTTTCTTTTTTTTTTTTTTCTTTTTGATAAAATTACGAACAGATCATCGGAAGTAAAGAAGCTGAGAAAACTTGTCTTTGTATTCGTTTAATTTTTCTGTTGAGTCGAAATTAAAAAGAATTAAAATGAAAGTTTCATAAAACGATGCTTGATGCATTATCTTTATTACGGTATACTCTTATTTCGTCGACGTTAGAATCAAAAACGTCAGACAATGTCTAATGTTTCAGTAATGAAATATTACACTAGGGAGTATGACTCGTTTAAGATGCTTTCCATCTATATCTTCTCAAGATGATAATAAATTAATTTGATGCTATGGGAGCGTGTGATCTCGCTTGTTTCATAGATCAAAAATGTACCTAATTTTATTTGATTAATAATAATATTTAATAGGCTACAAAGATTTGACTATATTTTATTACGATTTATTATGTTTTACTTAACCATTTTATAATTAATTAATTAATTAATTAATTAAATAGATAATTTATTTAACGATTTATAAATATTTTAATTTATATAATATAACATTAAATTCATGACGACTGGTAATATATCTATTTAAAAATATTTGTAAAACTATAAAACAGTAATCATACAAATATTTCTTACCCTTAACCTAATTTAATTTGTATTAATGTCATTAATAAGCTATAAAGATTTGACTGCATTTTATTTCATTTTACAAAGCTTAACTTAACCATTTTATAATTATTTAATTAATTAAATAATTAAAGAGATAATTTATTTAACGATTTATAAATATTTTAATTTATATAATTTTAAACATTACATTCATGACGACTAGTAATATATCAACTTAAAAATATTTATAAAACTGTAGAATTGTAACCGTAAAAATATTTCTTCATTAGATTATATTATAAACAAATTTGAATTTTTCAGACTGACGCCAAAATGGTGTTCGATGTGATCCAACGGATGGAAGACACCGAACCATTTAGCGAAGAACTTTTAATGGCTATGAAAAGGCTCTGGACTGATAATGGTGTCCAAGGATGTTTTGGAAGGAGCAATGAGTATCAACTTAACGATTCCGCTAAATAGTAAGTTACAACATTAATAGATTATTATCTTTCATCTTTAACCAAAAATTCTAGCCTAATTAACCCTTAAAGTGCTATAGACGTATATATGTGTTTGTTAATATTAATGTAAAATAATGTGTAATATTTATAGTAATTAATTAAATTATATTCAGAAAGAAAAACTTTAATTATTAAATATAATTTATTATTAATAAATTATTCCGTTTCTAGAAAAAACATTTTAGTTAAAAGTATTCAGCACTGAAAGGGTTAATCTATGCCAAAATTGTTCAAAAGTGTTTGTAAATTATATTATAGGTATACTTTTGTTTAGAAACAAATGTTTATTAGTTTTATTTTCAAAGGAAAGATTATAGATCGATGTTAATAATTGGTAAAAATGCTTACCTCGCAATTTAACTAACATTCCCAGCTGTTTTCATATTATGCAAATCGGAAAATTAGATATGCAAAAAGGTACCTTGCACACGCGAACGCAAAACTTGTCTAGAGAACTAACATAAGTGAAGAAACAGGCCGAACGTGTAGACTGAAAGGCGCCATGTGTATTCTCTTTCTCTCTTTCCTATCTTACTTCTTCTCTCATTTAAGATTTAGTTAAACTTTCAGTGAAATCGATCTGTCATCTTTTTCGCTACTCGACACTCTTTGGATATCAAACACATCTCGGTCCAGCTCGTGTAATTTTTTATATGTTAGAAAAAAAAATGTTTCTTCTTCTTCTTCTTCTTCATCATCATCTTTTGCTTCTTTATTTTTTTTTTTTTTTTATATTGTTTTTCCTCTTCTACTTTTATTCAATAAACTTCGTAAAACATTTCACAAATCGTCCAATAAATTAGAATTTGATAAAAGTTTGGACAAAATTGATAAAATATTACTATAAAATATTGTCTGAAATATTTCTAATTAATATTTTACAATTTTTTTACAATTTTACAATTAGGATTAGATAATATTGTTACTCTAAATAAGATTAAATGAATACTTAATAATATTAAAAACAAAAACAAAAAATAACAAAATAAACATTTCCTAGAATAGAAATTTTAGTATTCTTTTAATATTATTTAAAATCTAGAATATTTGTATTCCTAAATAAAAATATAAAGCATAATTTAATAAAAAAAAAAAAAAAAATAATAATAATAATCCTACGTATCTGACGAAAAAGGGTGTATATAACTACAGTCAAACATAGATTCTTGCATGTTAGCAGAAAATTGAACGAGTCACTTAACGTGGTGGTAGTCACGATATAGAAAAATGAAACCTGATCGTGAAATAGATAAACAACGATGGAATTAAGAAAAGGGTTTTGAACCTTTCGAAGTTGATTTATTTCAAAGGGTTAAGAATAAGTCCTGGCTATTGTTTACACTGTCGTTGTTGTAATCATCATCGTCATAATCATCGTCGTTGTCGTTAGTATCGTTGCTTCCAAGGTTCATCGACTTCCAACGACACAAAGGCGTAGGCAGGGACGAGGTGAAAGTGTTCTCCGAAGGATAAATCCCTTTCCCTCTCTCTCTCTCTCTCTCTCTCTCTCTCTTTCCCTCTCTCTCT
>NW_015149042.1:676584-696584 GCF_001465965.1 Polistes dominula | reverse complement strand
TCAAAAACAAAAAATAATATGTCTGTTTTCCTAGATGAATCATTTGTATGCGTCGTCGATGGGATTACACACACACACACACACACACACACACACATACACATACCCCATACACGCGTATTTTGAGTAAACGAGGGTGAAAGAAACTTCGACCTGTTTTTTCACATTTCTCGATCTCATTCGCATTTTCATAAGACATTCCATGTTTTATTAATATAAAAACAAAACACAGAAAATCAAGAACTCCTCGCACATTGAAAAAAAAAGAGAAAATAAATAACTAAAAAGAAAAAGAAGAAGAAGAAGAAGAAGAAAAATAAGAAAAAATAAGAAAAAATAAGAAGACCTATCAGCTCACCCGTGTCTTATCAATTTTGTCGAATCTCGGTGTGAGCGTCTTCTTACCATTTTATCGGCATATACACGTTTCTAAAAAAGTGGTTGGGTAAGACCGATAAAGAGAATAAAGCCCGAAGAAAAAAAATAATAAAAAAAAATAATAAATAAGAAGAAAGAAATGAAACACAGCGGTAATATCGAAGAAGAAAAATACTGTTCGATATTGATTGAAATACGAAGAAGGAAAGTAAGAAAAAAAAGGGGAAGGATGAAAAGGATTGGTGAAGGGTGGTTTGGGGTGGTAAAAAAGGGGAAAGGTATAGGAAAGGAAACGGACTCGTTCGATTAGTTTATTTATTATTTATCGATTAGAAACTATTATTATTTGTTTCAATTTGTATATTTCGTTCTTATTGTTAACAAAAAAAGATATTGAAAATTTAGATATATATAAATTTTATTTTTTTTTTTTAATATTGTTTCATTTAGGTATATCGAAAATGTACGGAAAGATGTTTATATTGATTTTCCTAATTCGTGGTTGATTCTAATTTTTGATATTTTCAAAAAATAGGATTAATAATATCGAACGATATATATTGTTGATTTTTATTGTTCGATTTTTGAATGTTCTTTTCTTTTTTTTTTTTTTTTAATTGACTTTTTTCGTACCTGCCTTTCATCATCCTATCCTCCTTCTAATCCTTCCTTTCCATTTTTCTTTCTTTCTTTCTTTCTTTCTTTCTTTCGAAAATTTCATTCATTAAAATCTTTTCTTTTTTCTATTGCATTTTTCTCTTTCAACTTATCCGCGTCGTTACTCATTTACTAGAAATTTTTAGTCATAGTAGTCGATAATATATATATAGGGTGAAAAAGAGAGAGAGAGAGAGAGAGAGAGAGAAAGAGAAAGAGTATTATTAATTTTCACCATTGTTGCCATGTTATTGTAAAATTAGCTTAAATTACGTGAACAAAAAACCTATAGAAAGGTTTATCATAGAAAAATAAAACACACACACATAAATGAGAGAAAAAGAGAGAGATGAAACGAGGTCGTAAGTAATATATAAATATTATAAATATATATATATATATATACACACACATATATATATTACATTATATTAAATTATATTAAATTATATATTATATTATATTACATTATACATTATAATTAAACCTAAGTCATATTTATACATACTCGCACACATACATACACATACACATACAAACATAGCGTTTCTAGTCATATAGTTTTTCGACGCTCGGTGAAAATAGAAGAAAAGTGACGAAGAAAAATTTATAAAGAAAAGAAATGAAAAATAGTCAAATGTACGAGCATGGTGAAGAAAAGAAATGAATGTGTTAGTAGGGCGCGTAGTAAATAACTGGCATAATGCAGTTAGGGACATACATACATGACATTCGTATTACGTGCATCGCACACATACATACACATATACATAAAAGCATAAAAATTTTACATTATTTGAATGTAAAATTATGCTCACTTTTTCGCACGTTTTAAAAATTTCGATTATAAAGTTTGAGCGTGATTTTCATCACACGACGAGACAATTAAATAATAATACTAATAATAATAATAATAATAATAATAATAATAATAATAATAATAATAATAATAATAATAATAGTAATAATAATAGTAATAATATGACGGAGGAGTATTGTGGAAAAGATGAACACACGTACACATATGCATAAGTGCATAAAACATTCATGCAAATGTTTAAATGAAACTAAGAATTAAAATTGAATTTGTTTATCGTAAAGAAAAAAAAAAAAAAGAAAAAAATAAATGGAATGAATTTAACGTTGGCTTTTAAACGAAAATGAAAACAAAATTTTGTACCATCCCTTATTTATTAAAACGCGATCGTTTTTTCTAGGATTAACTTTTTAATGATTCATCGCGATACATAATATCGTAAGATAAATATTATAATATAATATAATATTCACACATAATTCCAATTATCGATGATGTTCGATGACTATGTTCGTGAAAGTCAACGTGATCTCATTCCTTCGATCAAGAAAATAAAATAATAAAAAAAAAATATACACGCATAACAATATACACACATATAGAAATTATAATAAATAATAATAAATGTGAAGATGATTGAAAAGAAATAAGAAAGAAAGAAAGAAAGAAAGATAGATAGATAGATAGATAGATAGAAATGGGGAATACTTTGAATTCATATCGACCAAAAACACTAACCGGCAATTAAACTATGTTGAAAGAATCGAGAAAACTCGATCACAAATTAAGTATATCGAAAAATATTACCAATAAACAACAATAACTTTAAACAAGAACAATAATATTATCGAGAGATTAATAAACAATATTTTTCTCTCGAAAGTATAGGAAATAAATGCGTTTTGCGCGACTCGCTTTAATAATATCTGTTAGAAAAAAGAAATAAATAGAGAAAATGAAGAAAGAAATAAACAGAGGGTTGTTTCAAAAAGGATTTAGCGATGTACTGGCAGTTTCAGAAGGAGGGTCTTACCTTTGACCTTTTTGCAAAAGACCTATGTAACATAAAACGCTTTTTATTCTATCAAATATGGGCCGACCGACTTGCCGTTGCAAGAAAAAGAAAAAGAAAAAGAAATGAGAGATCAAAAGTGAGAATACGATCGTCGTCTAGAAATTTTTGTTCATCTCTGGACACACAACAAATATTATGAGATTATCGCGATAGTACGCACATACACACACGTTCGCGGTTATAATAGTAATATGTACGGGACAAACGTAATTTCTATCGTTACGAATAAAGTAAAATGATTGCACTAAATAAAAAGAAAGAAAGAAAGAAAGAAAAGGGATAGGCGGAAAAAAAAAAATGAACTTTACTAATGAAGTATAAAACTGGACAGAATATAATAATAATAGCGTTATATCGTAATCCTAATGATTAATGGTAAATTTAATGATTATAATGTATTGGTAATGATAAAGAATAATAATGTTTAATTGACGATCAATAATCAAGAGCACACAAGTATTTCATTATTCATTCATAGTTTAAATGAACATTTTTATTTGTTTTTTTTTTTTCATGAAAGAGTGATGTGTATGAATATTATTAGAGAGAAAGAGAGAGAGAGAGAGAGAGAAAATACGATGGAGAAGTGTGTGAGAGAGAGAAAGAGGATTATAAACGAAGTTATACACCTTGGAACGTTACAAAAATTACCAACAAGGAAACTTTCATCATATAAAATTATTATGTAATAATTGTCCATAAGTCTTGAACTGTCGAAATAAACTAATAATGAAAAGAACATATTAGTTTTTATAAAATTTTGTTTCACTTTTAAAAAGCTATCAATTTCGCGCGCTTGCGCATAACACATATTGTCATATATTTGTATTAAGTTTGATCAAGGTAGTATTTAAATGTCAAAGGCGGTAGAAGACTAATGTTTATGTCACGTTTGTTTATAATTCATATGTTTTATTAAAAATGTCTTTATGCTGTAGTTATACTCCAGATTATTTTTCTATAAATGATATTTTAGCAACAGAAGAACGAATATTATGTACAATCGATATTACATTACCTGGTTTAGGTAAGTTTTTCTAATCCTAACCTCAACATACTTACATTTGATATTGTTTTACATTTGCTATTAAAATATTTTCATTCTTTGATCAAATTATATTAACATAACATTGTCTTTTTTAGGTTTCTTGGATATTTCTAATGATTCAGAAGATTTAAAACAAGGAACAAAGTTGGAATTTCCTATTTGGTTATCACATCCTCTCAGTGTCATACAAGGATCACTCATCAGCATAGAATTACCAAAAATATATAAGGATAATTATAGGTTAGTATGTTTAAATATAAATTAAAGATTTTATATAATCTTTATATAAATTATTTATAATACATAAATGTGTGTAAAAAGACATATGTATATATATAACCTCAACATATATATACATAACCTTAACGTCAACTTTCTATCTATAGAGAAATTCTTCAAGCAGATGCCTGTGCAGTATCGTTGAGCAAATGGAATCCTTATTTCTATGAGGTAGGAATGTATTTAAGAACTTTCAATATTCGAGAAAGTGAGAAATTAACAGAAAATTTGTTCGAGGTGAGTGAACATATTGAGATCAATCTCTTCATCAAATTTTGCTATCACAGTCATAATTTGGGATTTTTTATTACTTTGATAAATTGATATTATTATGTTTATTATTTCAAATTTGTTTTTTTATGTTTTAATATTTTTTATAGTTTACATTTAAGTTCTCTTTATGATAGGATTCTTTTGATTATATTGTTTTTGTTTCTTTTTTCTTTTCTAACTTTCAGACTTTTAAATCTAGATTTAGATTAATCATGGATTGGGCACAAAATCCTATTTCGGATCTGACGTTAGGTAGTCAGCTTCCGAGATTGGAAAGAGATTTGTTTTTAATTAGTAGAAAAGCTAAAGTACAATTAAATGATTGGTTAAAAAAAGGTACAGGTATTATAGAAACATCGGAGGTGGCTGCAAATCTTAAGAAACGTAAACGCACTGATTATGAATAAAAATAATTATAGTGAATTAAGATAATAATAATCATAATTTCACGTGTATTGTATACATAAGGATTTTAATTTTAGTCGTACTAAAAAAAAGAAAAAAAAGACTTTTATACTGTTATAATATTAATAAAATCTCTTATAAACCCCTTGCACTATGATTTAACATGCATGTCAAATTTGGTGCTATATTTAATTCTTCTTATTGTTGTTGAACGTATCACAAGTCTCAAATGTTATAGTGCAAGGGATTTATACTTTTAATCCTTAAGTTTTATATATATATATTTTTCTATAACAATAGATATGCAAATAAAAAGATGATCTATTAATTTGAAAAATGAAAAGTGATATATATTAGAAAATTTTGTGTATTATTCATTTAGTATATAGTTTTAAATAAATGAGATCATTTAAAAATCATATATTTTGTCAACCCTTTATTTTGTCAACGGCCTTGCCTCGTTTAAAGCACTAGTTCCCGTAAGATCACTAAAGTTAAACGACGATGGGCACGGTTAGTACCTTGATCAATGATCATTTGGGAACACCGTGTGCTGTTGACTCCAGAGAAGGGCTTGCAAAAGGACCTTTGTGGAAAGGTAGGCTGTGTTGGAAAGGTATTGTAAAGAAATTCCTCAAACCCGTAAAAGGGAGACTAATAAAGACATACCCCTTTATTTAATATTACAAATGCTTATATTTTAATTATTAAATAACAAATAAAAATTGTATTTACATTTCTTGTACGAAATCAGTCAACCATTGAACTGTCAACAATATTTAAAAGACTCTGGCAATGGAAAATGGTAATGTCTAATTCACAACCCATATCTAAGTAATGTTAAATTATATATATATATATACCTCATGTTGAGCCATAAAATAACTTTCATGCCATTTATGAACATGTATTTACTATATGCAATTGACAAAGCTTTTATTTTAATTCTATATTTGTATTATACCTTACAAAAGTCGACGTTCATTAAATCTTTTCGTACAAAAATACAAAATATATATACTTAGTTTATTATTAATTTCTTAAATTAATGGAGTTACGTTTATGATGTAACAGTAAACATATTAGTATATGAATATTCTTATATAATATAAGAAATCTATAACATTACATATAACAAAATAGATTATACATTTTTTCAAAAAAAATCAACTATTACAATAATATAATATTTTTTAATAATGGCGTAAAAAATAGGAATTAATTAAATTTTCATAAACTTTAAAAGAACATAATAATAAATTGATAATATTACTATCCTTACATTAATTATTATAACAAAACAATTCATAGCGATGATACTTGTAGACATTCTATCAATCATATTGACAAATATTAACAATTTGCATACCACTGTTCTATGGCATTGGATAAAAGTTATCATACTTTTATATGAATATTTAAATAATTATAATATCGGTAACAACAGGAATATTGCTTTGTATGGTGCTTTTAAATACAATTATCACATTTTTGCGTAGTAGTAGTAGTATTATTTAGAATATCATTATTCATAATTTATTTTTTAATAAGTGTATTCTGACAAACGTCTTCATTTGATGGAACATATATCTATCATATAAAATCGATTAAATTGTATTTAACAATGTATATAATTGCTTTTTATCCTATGATTATGTCAACATAGATATTTCTTTTTAAATCATCTTAACAAAATGCATTGATTCTCTTTATTTTTATTTTTTTGTATTTTTTTATGTCTATAAAGCGTCAATTATCCTTTCATGAGATTATCAATACATTTATCTATAGTTTAACAATATTATTAATATAAATTGCATTGTAATTGCTTGTTGTATTTTCAAAGGAAGACACATTGCATAAATTTTGCACGTGTATTCCTTTGAATTATATAACGATCACTTAAATATAATTTAATCTATCATAATATTATAACGTTTGGAATGTGATTTTTTTTTTTGTTATTTTTTTGTTTTTTTTTTTGTTTTCAATTAATAATAATCAAAACACACACAAGGTATATGTTCTTATTGCAAACATCGTGATGTTTCAAAATTTTTTTTTTAAATTATTTAAATGTTTATATTAGTTTAGTAAAGACAAATATAAAATAATTAGTCGAGCATGAATGCAATGTTTATGTATACAATTCTGTTTAGTTACGTATATAAATATTACATGTATTATATAGAAAGTACTTATATCCATACGTAACTGAAATTGTGTCAAAAACCAAAATAAATAAATTTTATAATTCTTGAAATCGTGCAACAAAATCTAAAGTATTTCAAGTAAATGATTTGTCAAGAGACGTCACATCATATTTGGGGTTCTTGCACGTTTCATCATTAGAATTGTATACATTTCATTGTCATTTTTTTATTAATTGTAAAAATATTTTTTATCGTTCATTAGCTCGATTATTAATTACCAACTCTTATTATTCTAGTATTTTTCATTAAAAAAAAATATAATATAAAAATAAAGGAAGACATTGAAAAGATTAACAATGTCCATTTTTAAATGGCGTCAGTTTATGATGGAGATGCAATCTTATCTCTTATCCCGTTTATCTTTTTGATAATCGATCGTTATTTATACAGGTGAAGAATTTAATTTGAAAAATAAAAACACGGCCGTACACCTAAGTACACCTATTGTAAAATTAATAAGAAAAAGAAAAAGAGAAATAGAAAAAGAAGAGTGCCACTCACATCTTCGATTATGTCCGATAGAGATACGGGAAAGGAGATAAACAATTTTCGTCGTTCGATATCTTTTATAGATAAATAATTCACGTCACTTTCGTAAACTTATCTTTTTGATTTGAAATAATATTTCTTAATCCGCATTTTTTTCTCTCCTTATTTTTTCTTCTTTTCTTTTTCTTTTTCTTTTTTTTTTTTCGTTGTCGAAGAACGGCCTTGAAGATTATCGTAGTTTGTGATTCAATGCTCATAAGAAAGTAAACATGTATAATTCGATGATCGATGATAATACATCTTTTTAAATCTTTCCGTTTGATTGCTAACAAATATAAAAGAACAAAACTAAAGATATTTTTTTTTTTTATTAAAAGGGAATGATCTTTGAGTAACGCATAAAAATTATTTTCATTACTTTTCCTTAACGTTATATCGAAAAACAACATTTATACGTGGATTGGATTGAAAAGTTTCAAACGTTGCAAATAAAAATCTAAATTGTTTCTTCGATAGATTCGAAATTGTTGAAACCACCATCCACGTGTGATTGAGATGAATAAGAAAGATATAATGAAATCATTTCCTAATGTCTTAACGTTGTATGGAAGAGATTAAAACGAAACACAATCGGTTTATTAAATAAGTCCTTCCTGATCTAGTCAGAATGTTGGTTCTGGTTCAAGGCTAGGTTCTTGTTTAAATAATCTGAATCCAGCAACGGTGTTTATGTCGTCTTGTTCTGCGATAGACACGAAATCCCTGATGATAAAAACTGGATTGGTATCTGCTAATATTTGTTCTTGGGGACTTATTGGGCCACCAGCAATATTGGAAGGTGTTAACGGACTTGTAGGACTTCCGTTGCTGCTTACGTAACTTCCAGGAGTAGTGGAAAGTTGTACTGGCGTTGATGTTCCGTTAAATTCGGTAATAGCACCACCAAGTAACATTTCTTGTAAAAGATCGTCTATCTGAGTTACACCAAACAATTTGACAAATTGAATTTGTTCGATCATTTGCCAAGAGATCGATTGCAGTGCCGTCAATGTCAGTAATATTTCCCCGAAACGACCACGGTTTTCGTATTGACGATCACTTATATAATCCTCCAGAAGGACTTGAACTTGATGTCGCATGTTCTGGATTTTTTGTGAATCGCTCAAACCATTTGCGTCTATAAAAAAGAAATAATTATTATTATTATATTGTTAAATACATATCTTTCTGATTTTCAGTTTTTAGTTTTTTTAGTTCTTTTTTTTATTTTTCTTTGCTAACATATAAATATATACATATATAATATAAGACCAAGATTGTCTCAATTAGATCTAATTTATCGTTTAGACTTTAAAGAACCCGCGTGTGGTAGTATATAACGATATAGAATGAATGATATATTTTATAATTGTAATTTTGCTTATAATTTCTTTTTGTTTTCTTTTCTTATTATTATTAAGATTATTGTTATGTTTACTTACATGGATCCAAAAACACGATGGCCTTGAGACAAGCAAATTCGGTATCATCCATTTGGATATCTTGGAATGGTTTCACAAGTTCCTCCATTACTCTCGTACCAACTTTACTGATGTCCAATTCTTCATTATGTCCTTCTGAAGAAAATATAAATACTGATAACAACAGTTGTATACTGTTCATTTGTTAATTAACCACGACTGAGCCCGGCAACAACGAATCTCATATTTCTATTTTATTAATTCTTATTTTCTTTTTTTTTTTTTTTGGGTAGAAGCGGGGAGGAATCTAAACTATGACAAAACCATCACCATCTTTTTTTTTTTCATTGCATGCAATCCAATTAACATTAAACAATAATTCCGGACTCAGTCAACTAGCTACAGCCCAAAAGCGAATATATTTAAACGAATCGTTCGGTTTATTTTTTTTTTCTTTTTTGATTATTCTTTTCTTACATTCATTTATTCTTTTCTTTTTTTACTTTTTTTTTTTTTTTTATAATTTAGCAACCGAACGATTCGATGCATTGCGTGAACAACGTTATACAGGACTAGCATCAAACTTTTCCACACGTTTTATCAACTATTTTTATTTTCATTTGCATTTTTGTTTATTTTAAACAAACATACAAATCGTTTTTCATTGAGTTAACAAGATTTATAAGTATTGATATATTTTATTCGTAATTTAATATAGTTCATTTAATATAATTTATTGAAATATGAGAAAAGTTTGATACCAATCCTGAATTTTCCAATGCAATTATTGATTGAAATATATAACGTTGGTACTCTGATTTAATATTAAATTATAAGTGTAAGCATTTTTTTCTAATTAAAAAACAATGACTTTTAACCACATGTATGTATATAATAGAAAAGTTGTAATTGTATTTTTTCTTTTATTTTGTTAGTATCAAAATAGCATTATAAGATGCATGGTATTATTTACATCCAGCTAAACTCACCCATTTAATTATTATCCAGTAAGCAAGACCTGTGTTTGCGTTTAATAAAAAAAAAAAAAAAATATAAAAAAACCAAAATATTATTTGGACCATTTTTTTTTCTTACGTCCATTCAATATTTTGTATCATTTTTTATTCCATAAAAAATCTCTATATGCAAATATTAATTAAATCAATTGTTTATGTAATCTCTTTTTCATCTTTTCACAAGATGAAAGTTTACAATTTCATTCTGCGTTTTATGGAACAATAATTTGAATTTCCATACGTATTTGTATTATTATGTTACAATTAATTGTAAGTATTAATATTATTTGTTAAAAGAAAGAAAAAGAAATAAATATATGTTCTATCACGACCTAAAAAGAAAAAGAAAAAAAATTCGTGTTAAATAATAAGTTACAATCAATGGAGCTCGTTGATTCGTCGTATCTGTTAGGTATTTCTCTGTCATTAAAAAAAAAAAAAAAAAATAAAAATAAAAATAAAAAAAAAAAGATAAAAAACAAGAAAATAGAAAGAAGATGAAGATAAAAATATTGTATAATAATAAATTGTATAATAATAAGCGCCATGGAAAGATGTAAGGGAACAATAATAATTAGGATGAATCGACGACTATCGAAAATAAGAATTTTTCGATGATAAATAGACATGGCAATGTTGTGACTCGGGGTACTCGACGCATATAACCGATTCGAAGGCCAAATTACGTAAGGATAAAAGGTGAAGGCCGTAAATCTATGTATTATATGTGTATAATACATTTGTATCTGTAATATGTGTATTATACGAGTGCCATGTGTTTGTTGGGAGATTATGTTCGATTTAACTTTTTAGCGTGGAGAATAAAATAATTCGTAGCTTTAAATAGATATGCACATACATATATACATAACGTTCGTATCGATATTTTTTTAAATAAATTATAGTACTATAAATATCATGGGTAAGGATTTATCAAAAAATCGATCGAGAAAAAGTAACGCGTAAAGGATAATGGGTATCCATTCCTTGATATTTTACTTGCTTATATTATTTTTTTTTTTATTTCTTTGTTATTTTGGATTTTCTTTTTCTTTTTTTTTTTTTCTTTTTTAACAACATTTACATATATGTATGTATTCGTTTCTCCATTGGAGTTCTACAAAGTTTCATCAAAACAATGTAAGAATGGTCATACATATTTGACGACAAGAGAATCTTGAAATTTTTCTATGTTGAATAAGATATTATTCGATTTAAATATTTTGTTTCTTTGTCTTTCTTCAAAATGTTAGTGGTAAAAAAATTCCCTAATACCCATTTGTGCTGATAATCCTTGACGAATGGTGGATTGAATCGAACAAGTTAGAAACATTTGTTTTAATGTATTTAATTCGTAATATAAATAATATGATAAATAATATATAATAAATAGTAGGATAAATAATTAATAAAACTAATTTGGATACGGTAAAAGTTTGTAATAATTGAGATAATTGTATGGTGCAATAACGAAAGAAACAATTGACTCAACATACGTTCAAATAAAATTTGATAATTATTAAAAACAAACAACGCTTATTAATTTGTTCGATTCATTCACCGATTCGTCGTTAATAATCGTTAGAATTAATATAAAAAAACAATAAAAAGAACAATATAACCAAAATATTAATAAACATATAAGAAACGATTGTAAGCGTTTGAAAAAAAAAAACAAAAAAAAAAATAAAAAAAGAAAAAATACAAAACGATACCAATAAACCAAAATATGTTTATCGATAGATATATAATAGATCATTTATTATTATGTGATTCAACTTACCAGGAGCAGTTCTGGTGATTATACAATTATTTCCTAGTAGTAATACATCTCTAAGGTGCAAACTGCGTCTTGCAACACCAAGTAGTAGGGTTTCGCCTGCATGCGCCCTTAATAATGCCACTTGGTCGTCTAGCGAGAGGTTGAGAAACGGTGGAATGAGTTTGGCCCAATTGACGAGGTTATTCAATTGGTCTTTCATGCTATTGCACACGTCGGCTAGGGTTGCTATTTGTTTCGTACTAAGATTAGTATCTTTTGCCTGTTCAAAAAAATAATTCATTAAATTGTATGTAATTCGTTCTCACATTTCGATAAAAATAGGATGGAAACTTGTAGAATAATAATAATATTAATAATAATAATAATAAAAGAAAAGAAAGAAACAAAGAAAGAGAGAGAGGGAGAAGAATGTTTCTGCGTATGGAAATAATGTGCTTATAATTAAATAGCTTGTAATTATGCATGCCGTAGCCATTTTCTTGATACAACTACGCATTACCAACGAAAGTTCCGATTATAAATATTCAGTTTGTCTGAGGTTAAGTTATACTGACCTCTAAGGTTTCTTTTCTGCTACTCATTTCAGCATGCATCAAGATATTAATAGATAGACCGTTAATATTATGTTGTTCCTCGTAACTGGGCCTTCTGCAGCTTATTCTATCTCTTTCATTTTGCACAGCTGTATTAAAAAAAAAAAATAATAATAAGAAAATATGAATTATTTCTTATCATTACTCTTAATCTATATTAACCCATTACCCATCACAATACGAAAATGCAAGAAAAAAAACAAAACAAAACAAAATTAAATAAACCAATTAAATGTGGTGGCCTCGTTTGAGAGCACGCACCACCGTTTTGTGTCGGCAGAATTGAGCCATGACAAGTATACTCGTCAATATACAAAATCGTGTCACTTCTACATGACGAATATACACGTCAATCACAATTAACTGGTAGTAGAACTATTTTTGCAATTATTTGTTTTTGGTTGTTTTTTCTTTTTTTTTTTTTTTTTAATCTTATTTAAATATACAAATTACTTTATATTATTTATTTATTGATTACAAATAAAATAGTGAGAGAATTTTGAATATTTTTATGAAACACGCGAAGTACGATTACATGATTTTCACGAATTTGAGAATGCGTTTCAAAAAAAAAAAAAAAAAGGCCATTGACTGGTAATGGGTTAAATAGAATAATAATATTATTTTTGTTAATTATTATTTTGTTCGAATACTAACCTTCTTTTTTCATGCCAGCTTTGAAGCATTTTCGGAGTCTGCAGTATCTACATTGATTACGTTTGTCCTTGTCGACAATGCAATTTCGGTGAAATCTGTAAAGTTTAGATTAACTTATAAAGATAGATATAACATTACGTGGAAAAAAAAAAAGGTTTTTCTTGTGTACTGTCGACATATCACTGGAAACCGATAAGAACATAAAATGAAACAAATACATTTATAATCAAATGTACTAAAAGTAATATTTCTTTTTTTTTTTCTTGAGAAACAACATTAGAATTTAATTTATCTGTAAAATAATAAAATTATAATTATTTTCCTCCTGAAAACAATTCCGTTTTGGTTATTTGATTTTTTTCTTTTTTTTTTTTTTGATTTCCATTCGATTTGGTCGACAATGCGCAACAAGTTCCAAAGAAAAAAAAAGAATTTTTTTGAACTTAACACTTTAATGGCCGTACGTGTACGTAGTCAAACATCGTCAAATGGGCCGGTAATATTTTCCAGAAATTAATTTACAAAATGTTTTATTATCATCTACGAAAAAATTAACATAAAACAAATATAATAATAATATAATATAATATATATATAAAGTTATAAATAAAATAATGGTCAATGTGTTCCGAGTATCACACACATGTTGTGTGAGCGGCCATTAAAGTGTTAATCGTTTAATGATTTGCAATTAATTTGATAAAAAAAAAAAAAAATAATAAATAAATGTCATGATTTATTTGTCTCTGTGTATTTAAATAGAATGCGTCATTCTTTTTCATGCACATGATTTTTTTTTTCTTTTTTTCTTGCAATATTAATTATATTTTCATTTTTAATATAAGTTAACATATTTCCAAGTCTCGTTGTAATTACAAAAAAAAAAAAAAAGAAAAAATTCATATGAATAATATTTTTTAAATTTATACTTACCGGCATGAATACAGATGATTTTTTCTGACTGATCTTCTAAAGAAACCTTTGCAACCATCGCAGGAGGCTGCACCATAATGTTTCCCTGTAGCACGATCACCGCAAATTGCACAGAGCTGGGATATGGTATTGGTAGGACCAGTATTTGGAACAGTCAAAACTTGGCCCCCTGGAGCTCCTCCGTTACCCATTCTCAAATCGTTATCTAAAATAGAACAATATATATATATATATAAATATATATATATATAAATATATAAATATATAAATATATAATATATAATAATATAAATAAAATATAAATATATAATATATGATACATAATAAATATATATAAAATAAAAGTTATATATTTTTTCTATATATTTTATAAAAAATAAATAAAATATATATAAAAAAATACATAAATAAAAAATATATATATTAACATTCGACAAGTGATGGGAATATTTCTGATTATAAAACATCGAAATAATAATAAAAAATAATATATTATACCAAAAATTAATTAATAATTGTATTTTCAAAATATCATTAAAAGTCAGCAAGTTTCCATGATCGACCGTGTAAACGTAAATAATTTTATATGAAAAAAAAAAAAAAAAAATACACAAATTTAAATATTTTTGTTTTGACGATATCGCATAAATAAAAATTAGATAATAAGAGAAACTGCGTTATGCGTTAATAACACTTCGACGAATAATTCCACGCATCGATCTTTAATTTTTTACTGTTTTTTTTTTGTTATACACATACATACACACACATATGTATATATATATATATATATATATATATATATATATATATGTATTAATTTTTTTGTGGCTTTTGTTGAAAACCAAGAGACAGCGTTCTTGTTGCCGTCGTAGAAGTCGGAGGGTCGCGATAACGCTATCACTGAAGGCTTTTTTTGTTTTCTTTCTCTTTCTGTCTTTCTTTCTTTCTTTCTCTCTCATTCTCATTCTCATTCTCATTCTCATTCTCATTCTCCCTCTCTCTCTCTCTCTCTTTATTTTTTTCTTTCTTTAAAACATTAAACTACGCTTCTTCTTGGCATGCACTGTTCACGATCATGGAGAATTTTGCAACGTTTTATTGCGCGTCTTTTGCAACGCGATGAAATTTATTTAAAACAATAATTCAATAATATTTCAAACAATAAAATTACATTATTTAAATTAAATCATATTAATTAAATCATTTTCAAATGAATTTTTCGCGTTCAATTTTACGATTTGAAAAACAAGAAAGAAAGAGAACGAAAGTAATAACGTTTTATCTTCGTTCTTTTTTCTTGTTTAATTTCTTCTCTTTATTTTTTTTATTTTTTCCACCTCTTGCATTTTCCTTATCAACGGCTCGTCCTTTTTATTTTTTTATGCAGAGTCATACACTCTTATAACCACTAACAGGTGAAACAACTTTCTATTTCTTAAGATTTATGATCTAAATTGTTTGAAATATTTCATGCTATGTATGCATATATATATCAGATACGTTTAATGATTTCAACATTTTTTTTTTTTTCCAATTTTTTGTTCGTTTTTTTTTTTTCTTCAACTTCGATATTATAGTTTAATACGTTCTTATTTACATTTTTAAAATGTTCATTAGAAATCTCGTCTGTCTTGTTTTGTAGATCGAAGGATCACGATAAAAAAAAATGTCTTTTGGGTGAACGCAGAGTTCGTAAAAAAATTACAAAAAAAAAAAAGAAAATATTAAAATACATATACAATACATAGTAATTAAATCAACACGTAGATTCGTTATTACTGATATGCATAATAATTAATAATAATAAATTATTATAAGATATAGATTCAGTATTTATTTTTATATATAATAATTAATAAGAAATAATAAAAATAAAAAATACATTTAATTAAGATTTGTTATTTCCTATTATATTTAATAATATTATTATTATATATATATATATGTATATTTAATTTATTAAAATTATAAATTTATTCAATTCATATTAATAATATAATTATTATTAATATAATTTATATTATTAAATATAATAATAAATACTAAATATAAATAATAAATATAAATAATATATTACTAATAAATATATATATATTATATTATATTATATTAATAATAATATAATAATAATATTTTATAATAATTATAATAATATATTATATAATATTTTATATTAATATTATATTTTAATTATAATTATTATATATGTATAATAAATATCGAATTTGATATAGTTTTTAATGAAGAGCCAATATCGTGAATAAAATTATTTATTTTTCTTTATTTTTAATGATATGAAATAACGAAGCTATTATCATAACTTTTGCCTTGTACAGATTAACCATCAAATACCTACTATTAATCGTTATTATGTAATATCACTCTTCTAACATAAAGATATGTTATTATGTAAGATCGAATGCAAACGAATTATACTAGTTAACTTTCCATATATTTTCTTTTCTTTTGTTTCTTTTTTTTTGTTTTATTTCTTGTTGCTAATTATTCTACGATAAGATGAAACACATCGATGGAATATTTGCATTGATCATTTTCATAAATGATCATATTTTCATAATTTCTGTTAAAATTAATCTCATCTCATCATTTATCTATATTTAATTTTTTTTTTTTGTACATATGTATGTGAGTGCTAAATCACATAAATTTATAACTAATCATTTATTTAAATAAACAAATATTTATTGTATAAAATAATATTAATCGGTGGAATCTAATGATTCCAGTCAATGAATTAAACGATCTGTTTACACTCGATTCTTAACATCCTTTTTACTACACGTGGTCTCAATGATAAATCTTTCAGGGTCAAATAATTTCTTAGATATTTTCAAATTGAATTTGATCTACGTATAAAAAAAAAAAAAAACAAAAAACAAAAAAAAGAAAAGAAAAAGGAAAGAAAAAAATCAAATATAATTTTGTCTATTATATTAAACAAATAATAAAATATATTTCTTAATTTATTATTATCAAATTAAAAACATTTTAAATTAATTTTCTTATTTTATTATTATCAAATAAATGAAATATTTGTTAATTTGTTAATATCGAAGGAAAAGGAAAAAACAAATATAATAACGTCATTGATTTGAATTTCATTTGAAAATTTACATATTATTATTATACAGTGGTTACACATGAATAATTAAAATAAATTTGTCGTATACAATATGAAGATGGAAACGTAATGACGTATATTCGTGGGGAAAAATAAAAAAAAATAAAAAAATAGACTAGGAGAAAAAGACAACAACAACAACAAAAAAACAAAAAAAGAACAAGAAAAAGAAAAAGAAAAAGAAATGACACCGATCGGAAATTCGTTGTTACTTTTTCGTTCTTTTTCTTGGCATATAAGTTCCAATACGAGTTTAGATATAAACTTGGTTGAGATTATTGGCGAGATTTAGAAGTTTTGCAAGTCGTTAAAAAAAAAAAATATAAAAAAAAAAAAAAAAAAAACACGAAGAGATTGTGCCAAGGACGATTCTTGGAGTAGATAATATCATCGGAGTAAGTATCTTTTTCGCGTTGTTGATCAACCGAAAAATCAAATTATTTTATTCGGTATTTATATTTTCAGTTTTTTTTTCGAATAAAATAATATAACGTTAATTATATCGAATATAACGAAGCAATAGAATTGAAAAAAAAAAAAGAAAGAAAGAAATAAAAAAAGACTAATAGCACAAACGAACTGGTAGTTTAATAAAAGAAAAACCGAACAATATTTAAAGATTGGAAATAATTTTAATAATTTACAAAATAATAATAATAAAAGGAAAACAGACATACAAATATTTTCAGTCAAGTTCTATTTTACATTTTTCATTTTTCATTTTTTTCCTGTTTCTCTTTTATTTTTATATATATATATTTTTTTTTTTAAATAATAATAATAAGTTGGACAACCGAAATTAGGTAATTGAAGCAATAGAATTGACAAACAAAACAATAAAAATAATACCAAACGAGCTGTAATTTAGTAAACAAGCAAACCAACAATTTTTAAAAGAAATATGAACATATTTTTAAAATTAAAAAAAAAAAAGAAAAAAAAACAAAGAAAATAAAACTAAAAAAGAAAAATCACACACACACACAGTTCAGTTTTATTTTAGTTATTCTATGATCGTCATAAACGCATTCTAATATTCCATGTATGTTATAAAAAAAACATGCGTAAAGATATATAAAAAAAAAAAAAAAGAAACAGAAGAATAATATTTATTTTATGGTCATTAAATGAAACCGGTAAAAGGTGCATTATTTACGACACAGATCAATTATTGTTATTGGAGTAGTAGCCCGTCCATTTTTTATCATTGTTTTATTGCTTTATTATCGCTTACGCGTTATCTCAAGGCTCCTAAACAATTTACATAATTAACCCCTCGAATGACTTGGATGACGTTTGAAAGATTAATTATTTAGAAATTTTGTACTTTTTCGTCATTATTTGTGTGTGTTGTTACCTTTTTCTTTTTTTTTCGTCTTTACTTTAGTTAGATTGGAAAAAGTAATAGAATGATTTTTTTTTTACACAAATATTGGTATATATATATTTAGTATTTGGTACATATCATTTATTATTTATATTATATATCACACATTATACGGTATGTATCATTTATTATATATATATATATATATATATATATATATATGAGCCGTTCCGTACACACATCGATTTACTCCATAAAACAAAAAGTTGAGAAATGCAATGACATAATGTATATTGTCTATTACTTATTATTCAATGGCCAAGAAAGTTAATTGATGTGTGCACTGAACGGCTCATATATATATATATATATATAATACAATATATCGATAATAATAATAAAATAAAATAAAATATATATTTGTTAAAATCCTAAGATCGTACAGGCACATGCTTCATGAAAATATTACAAATTCTCTCACTATTTTATTTTAAATCTCAATAATTAATGATATAAAATAATTTTTATCATACATTAAATAAAAAAGAAACAATTATTGCAAAAATAGTACTATTTTTGGTTAATATGAAATATTATTATACAGTTAATTTAATTATTTTTTTCTACATTTCTATATTGTGGCAAGTAATGATTTAAATTTTCTCATAATGTTCGAGAAAAAAAGACAAGTTAGAAAAATCGACAAACTTTTTTATTTTTTATTTTTATTTTTATGTAACCGAAAAAAAAAAAATATTTAAAATAACGATTCAGATCAAACAGTAAATAATTGGAATATGGATGAACCATTGAAATAATCATTCATGAATATATCGTAATTATATTTAAATGACCTACTTTTAATCCTATCGTATCGTTCATTTCTTAAGCAAAACTAAAAAACGTTTTTCCGTTTTTAATGTATTTTAAAATATTATTATATTATTGATTTAAAATAAAATAGCGAACATTTGGAATATTTTCATGAAATACGAGATATAATCTCATAATTTTAACGAATGTATTTCATTTTGAAGTTACAGTTATTTAAAAATAAATGAATTTGAAAGTTCGTCTCAAAAAAAAAAAAAAAAGTAAAAAAAACAGAAGATAATATGTGCAATTGATCAATCGAACTAATCGCATAAATATAATAAACCTTTTAGTTTAAAAATAATTCTGACGTTATCAAATCACCGTGATAAGCTTTAATGTGAAATCCATTTCTATGCCGTTATAGAAAATACATTTCTAAATTACTTGTTAGAGAAGAAATAGTTTAAGTATTATTATTATTATAAACGTATTTTATAATACGAAAGAGGGGGAAAATAGTATATGTGTGTTAGATAAAACCTTGAATAATATCTTAATGGATACGATTGATATGCAATTTTGTTCCATTTTCCTCTTTGCAAATTTTTATTTCTTTATTTATTTTCTATCTTTTTT
>NW_015149042.1:649230-660245 GCF_001465965.1 Polistes dominula | reverse complement strand
ATATAAATAACTATGATTTATCAATTATTTTCTCTCGTTTGAAAATAAATACGAAAGTACAAAAAATAGAAAAAAGAAAAAAAAAAGAAAAAAAGTATCTGTCCAAGATATTATTGCTTAGATGATTAACAACGTAAACGAATCATAGTTGATACATTCTTTTATTTTACGTAATTCAACTTCAACGGCAATACTTTTTTCCCCTCCCTTCCTCCTCTAATAAATAAAAACTAAAAATATAAATCGTCTACGAAATGATCGTAAAAATGTGTACGTACATTTGTGTGTGTTCCTTTTTTTATTTTTATTTTTGTATTTTATTATCGTGAAAAGTATAATTTTCTATTTTAAATCAATCGTATAGTACAATTTTTATTACGATAAAAATCTATTTAGTCCTGTAGAGAAAAGTTATTTGAAGTTTTCGATGTATTATCACGTGTCAGTGTTATTTACTTTCTCTTAAGAAAAAAAAAAAAAAGAAAAAAGAAAAAAAATCAAAGAATAAGAATAAGAAGAAGAAGAAGAAGAAGAGAAATATTAAAATAAGATCTTTACTTCCTGACACGAGATTATATTCACTCTCTTTTTTTCTTATTTTTTTTCTTTTTTTCTTCAATTCGTATGATAAATCATTTAAATAAATTGTTTTATGCGATTAGACGAAAATTAGTTTTAATTATATCTATATGGTTGATGTTTTATCAACGATATTTATCATCGAAAATTTATTATCTACGTAAAGAGAAGAAGAAGTAGAAAAAGAAGAAGAAGAAGAAGAAGAAGAAAATATTTACAAATTTATATTTTCACTTCTGCACACAGCCACACACATAATCTTTAATTATTTTTCTATAAATTATTTATTAATAATTAATAGTACTATCATATGTTTTTTTTCCTTTTTTTTTCTTTTTTTTTTTTTTTACGTTAATCTTTTTCATTTTTGTTTCTTTTTCGATCGTACAAATTGTTCATTCATAATTAACTTTTTTTTTTTTTTTTAATTTATCAATTCGATTGATGGAACGTTTGATCAATGAAATTTATTTCTTATTTAAAATTAAGTAATATTAGTCAAGAGTTTTTCTTTAAGTCATTGAATTATAAATGAATAAATTGATAAATTGATTGATTTTTTTTTGTTTTTTTTTGTTTTTGTTTTTTTGTTTGAAAAGGTGAAGAGAGAAGATATTTCTCATCTCATTGTATTATGACAGATAATATAAAACATCGTAAACTTGTTTTTAATCCAATATTACTTAATTTTAAACATTGTTAATGGTATTGGTACATTTGTCAATGTGATAAATTTCCAAATATTTCATCTATTTTTTATTTCATAATTATAAATACGAATAATAAATAAATTCAATGATATTTTCATTTATTCGTCATTTTGTTTATCATTTTGTTCAGTTGAATTGACGTCAAATCAGGAAAACGACATAAACATTATTTCTGTCAGATGTTAACTTTACAAATAAGGTTAACTCATTAAAAAATTTTGAAATATCCAATTAAAATAATAAATCAATTGTATTGTAAAATTATTTGAAATTTTTTTTCTTTATGCAAATGATCTAATAATACAATATATAAGATAATATTTATTATTTAATAATATTATTAAATTAACATTATATTATAATACATAAATATATAATATAATGTATGTAAATAAACAAATATGTAATATAATGTAATAAATATATAATTTATTTTATATATATATATATATTATATATTATATTATTTTAAATATTATTATATATTATATATGTATATATTATTATTATTATTATTATACAAATATATAAATATTTAATATGTAATATAAATTTATAATATATAATATATAAATATATGGTATATATCATAATAAGATTCTGACATGAACCTAATCAACATATGATTATGACAGATTATGACAAAAATGAAAAAGAGGACTAAAAAAAGTATTTGAAATTTATCCTATCGGCAAATGTACCAATAACATTATATTAAAAATTAAATATGAAATATTTAAAAATAAGAAATAAACAAAAAATTAAATATTATTTTTAAACTTACCTATTAATTTTAGTAATTCATCATCGGTCAGTGTCATATCCAGCAGTGATGGTTCTAGATTCTCCTCATTTAGGAACAATGAGAGAGATGGGTTATTTTCATACATCTGCTCTTGGAAAGCTAATAATAAAAATAATACGTATTTGTAACATGATTAGAATCATTTTTGATAACAACAATTTCAAAAGAAAAAAAATAAACGAAACACAACGAATAGCAGTAGCACGTGACGACCGATTTTAACTGAGATGATTTTCTTTTTCTCGAGAGAGAGAGAGAGAGAGAGAGAGAGAGACAAAAGAAAAAATAAACTTGTTTTATTTAATTTATAAATTTCTACTCTCGCGAGAAAACACCGAGAATTGTTAGATTGACAAGGACGCGAGATGACGCATAAGACGTACAAGACGAGTACACTCGTCGGATTCAATGGACGGACTAAAGCCTAGAGTGAACTAGAGTTTCGGTGCTGATTGATCTTCGAGTATGTGAGAAAGTAGTGAGGGAAACCAAGTGAGTAGTCTCACGAGTAATCTGATTTGTTCCTTTCCAACTACACACTTTTACATATTATATATATATATATATATATATATGTATTTATATGGCTAATATGTAAAATTTATATCATATCATATGTATATGTTTATATGGGGATAGATGCAGTTTATGTAAACTTTAAAATCAACACGTTACAAATTTTTAAAAATCTAATTCAAATAAAAATCAATAATAAATAAAATACCATACAATTTTATTTTATGCAAATGATCAAACAATATAATATTTATTATTTATTAATAATATATTAGAATGTATAATTATAATAAATATAATTAATAAATATAATAGAATTTCGATAAGAAAGATTATTACATATATACCAAAAAAAAAAAAAAAAAAATAATTAATTTCAAATGTATCCTTTGGACAAACGTATCCATTCTATTTTATTAAAAACTAAATATAAAAAATAGTTCAAAATAAGAGAAATGTGTGCATGTATATGTTTATAGGATTAGATGCAGTTTATAGGTGTGTGCGTGTATACGTTTTAGGATTAGATGCAGTTTATATGTGTGTACGTGTATATGTTTCTATCGTTGGATGCAGTTTGTATAAACTTTAAAATCAACTCTTGTTATAAATTTTTGTATATCCAATTCAAATAAAAATCAATAATAAATAAAATAATTGACAATTTTCTTTTATGCAAATGATCAAAATAATATTCTGACATACATCAAAAAGAAAAAGTAGAAAAATCTAAAAGTTATCACATTTGATAAACGCACGTATTCAATTCTATTTTATTTTAACTAAATATAAAATATTTAAAAAAATAGGATAAATTTGTAAAGATTAAATACAGTTTACATAACTATATCACATTTACGTATATTACTGTACGAGTATGTAAATTACCCCATATAGACATATATATATATTTATCTATTATTCGGTCGCACGTGTGCTCAATCGTTGGGTTATTTTTTTTCTTTATTTTATATTATCACATTACGTACGGTAGACGAGATATCTCGTCTTTAGCAATTTCGAACGTTATAGCCAGGAGACGATATATCTCGTTTTAAGATATTTTCAACTCAATTAACGATTTAAAGAAACAAAAGTAGACTTTCTTGTAACGTTACTAGTAAGATTTGTTTGATGATATATCGGATTAATCAAATAATTCTGCAGACAAAAATGAACTCAGTGATAATAGGGAAATTCTTGAATCGAATAATTTTATTAGACATAGAAGAACCACACCCAAAAATTGTCCCTGGAAGCGTTTTGGGCGAACAATGTGCCGTACGTAATGCGTTATAAATAATATATTATATTAGATGAACCGAAAAGTAATGTCGCTTTTAAGCCTTCAATTCAAAAGAATACATTTTCAACAAATTGTTATTTCTAATCAATAATATAATCATCTTCGTTATCGACAATCTTCTATCGTTTAGTATTCAAATTGTTAATACACAATCGACAAAAATTAATCAATTTATGATAAAAATATAGAAATTGACATGTATAGAAACGGACATTACTTTCCGGTTATATATCTTAATATTATATTATAAAATTTTTAAAAAAGTTACACTTACAAGTGCTTTCCGTAACGTCAGACATTGTTGTCAAATGAAGATATAATAAATCTAGGAAGTTGATTGGTCGTATAAAGACGTTGATTTAATGTTGAAACGTTGAAATTCGAATACAAATGTAAGCACTCATTTATTCACAATCACAATTTTTAGATATTATTATATATTATTATTATATATTTATAAATTATTATATTATTAAATATTATTATATATTTTATATTATTAATGTTAGGTTAATAGTAGAAAAGTACATCCGTTCACTAGCACGGTTAATCGAAGGAATGACTGCTCCAGGTATATGAAAAAGAGATGAGTCCCTTATGTGGGAGGGGTGGGGTGGTGGTTCTGACTAGTGACAAATAAATACGTTTTTTTAAATTTTAGAGGAAAAAGGATAAAGGATGCTGCACTATTTACATATAACAGGTTAGATAACACACATATGTATATGTATATGTATTATTTGGTTGTGCGTGTACTCAATCGTTATGTTTTATCTTTGGTGTGAAATAAATAAGTAAATAAATACGAATTTTATAAACCGTTATAAAAAGTTGTAAACGTTAAAAAAACGTTTTAGAAGACTAGATTAAAGAAATATCTTTGAAGAACTGATCCACAAAAGTTGATGTTAGACTGATAATAGAAAAGTAGATTCGTTTTCTATCACGTTACTTAAAGGAATGACCACTTCAGGTTTATAGGAAAACGGATAAGTCTCTTTTGGGAAAGGAGGAGAAGGTGGTGAGTAATAACAAACAAATACGTGTATTCAAGATTTAGGGAAAAAGGGATGCTGCGTTATTTACATACAACAGACTAGATAACACACATATATATATGTATTATTTGGTTGTGCGTGTACTCAATCGTAGTTTTTTTTATCACTGATGTGAAATAAATAAGTAAAAAAATCATAAATTTCGTTAAACTTTATAAAAACGTTCGTTTTATTCAAAGTTTAATAATAAGTTCGAATAAAAATGTAAGCATTCACTTATTCACAACCACGATTGTTATAGATTATATCGGTGTATGAGATTGTTTATGAGAGTTTGTTTTGGAAGACTAAATCACAGAAGTATCTTTGAAGAACTGATCCAAAAAATTTGATGTTAGATTGATAGAGAAATAGATCCGTTCGCTACAGCAGTTAGACGAAGGAATGATCTCTTCAGGTATCTAAGAGGAGCAGGAGCCCTTTATGGGGGAGGGGTGGTAAAGGATGTTGGCGAGTGATAGAAAAGTTTGACCACGCCTTCAAAGTTTACTTGTTTATTCGGGAAGGGATGACGAGTATTCAATCGTGTTCTACACTGTGGTCAAATAAATAAGTAATAAATCACATAAATATACGTAATTATTTACAATTACGATTGTTCTATTTAATATCGGTGTATGAGACTGTTTATGAGAGTTTGTTTTACAAGACGAAATAACAATAGTATCTTTGAAGAACCGGTTTGAACAATTGTGTTTTATCTTCATAAGAAAAAAACAAAATAGTTGATTACCACTGTTACTCGAAGGAATAGCCGCTATATAGGTATCTAAGAAAAGGGATGTGTCCTTTGTAGGGGAGGTATGGCGAATGGCAAAGAAGTAAATACACGCCTTCCAAATTTCATTGGCTAAGGAGATGCTGAGTAAGTCCAGACAAAAGACTAGATAATATTACAACAAGAAATAATATTATCACTATTCTAAACAAAACTTTATTTATTATAAATGATTTCATGGGGTTTTTTTTAAATTTATATTATGATTAAGAAAATTGTATATTTTATGTCAAATCGTCTGTTCTTGTTTTAAACGTCACGATGATGTTCCATGATTGTTATCGAAAAAGAAAGTGAAAGTATTTGCAATTTCTAGATATTATAAATAAAATAATTTTACATAAGAGATAAAAAAACATTTGAAGTAAACTTACATTTTAAATTAATTTATTCAAGGAACACTGTGAACAATAGTTTTTTCATAGATAACAAGTGATTCAATCCATAATTACAAATTTGATAAGCCGATAAATACTGAATTAGACTTTGATGTTGTTCTTAGATTATGTTCAAAAATTATTTAACTAATTTTTTTTTTTTTTTTTAATTTTATATTACGCATTTTAACTATTGAGATGTGTGTTAGAAAAATTCCTAACGATTTATATACAATGTGAGTATATATTTTTAATTAATCGTAACATTTATTTTTTTATCGTTTACCAAGTTTCATGTATTATTTTTATTATGAATTGAAGAGGACAATAATATTATTTCGGGGTCTTAAAGAAATAGATTACAAAGTCCACGAATGAAGGGAGGGTTTGCGCTCGGGGACGGGAACACTGACGGGATTTAGTATTTGAGGCAATAAACTTACGAGTTCTTAATACCAATTAATAATAATAATAATAATAATAATAATTATTATTATTATTATTATTATAAGTTAAAGTTTGATTTTATTTTAAACAGAATAATAACTGATGGATAATATTCTTCGACAAAATCGTAAAGTAATTGATTTTTTCTCATTAAAATTGTTCCACGCGTGATTTGAAACCATTTACGAAGTGTATTAATCATCGTAGTCTTTATGGTGGTCCGGTAAAAGAATTCTCCTTAATCGTATCAAGGCTAAATCGTATCTATCTTATAATACAATTTACTATTTGTACTTACAAACTAAGAGAGAGGATTGGAAAAAAAAAAAAAAGAAAGACGGTACATTATGAAATTAATTATTTATTTTTATAATATTAAATTAAATTAATTTGTATTATTCAAAATTAAATAATTTAATTTATTATTAAATTAAAAAAGAAAAATATTACTATGTATATATATATGAATTTTTGTTCGAATTACTAAAACGAAAGAAGCGGTAGAACACAAAAAAAGAAACCATTATAACCTGTGTTGTGGCCATAAAACCGCACCCCTGAATTGTGAAACCACCATTCACAAAGAGACAATGTCGCCGACTTGGGGGAATCACTGGGATAAAGAAACAAATAATTTATAAAAATAAATAACACCTCTCTCGTATAACGTTAAATTCGTTTTATATAATAATTAAAATATATAATTAACAGATTCGCGAACGTTGACGTGAATTCACGTCTTTTCAAGCTCTATTTCTAATTACCGATGATTTTATAAAAATTTAATATAAATAAATTTTTATATATAATATTTAAATAATTCATAATTTTTGCCGATACTCACAGTATTAAAAAAGGAAAAAATATGCCGCTCGCGAATGTGTTAAGATATATAATTTTATATGATTAATAAGATACATCATTCGTATAAGAAAAATAACAATTTATCTGCAAATCGTTTATATTGCATTTGGTTGAGAATTCCTGAGCATAATAAGATAGAAAAGATTGACCTATGGACTCGGTAAACATAGTTTTTACGTTTTTATGCATAAATTATAAACCTCACCCCTCGTTGTTCTACAACTGTAACTGTATCTTCTCGATTACGTCATTTTCAATTAAAATAAACGGAATCTAAATATTTTCGAATTTTAAGTAGGGGAGAAATGGTTTTTCTTTTATTCACATTTACAGAAAATAAAAATGTATAAATTGTATAAGAAAAATAACAATTTAGTTGAACATCGTTTACATTTCATTCGGTTGAGAATTCCTATGCATGACTCATATGGGGGGTGACAAGAATTTAGAGAAAAGATTGACACGATGATCTTGTAAACAAATTTTTTCGCGTTACGTATAAGTTACATTAGAAATCCCACCCCTCGCTGTTCTAAAACCTTTCTCGTATAACGCGTTAAACTATTTTTATATAATTAATAAGATATATAATTAATAAAAGTTTATAATTCGTATAAGAAAAATAATAATTTAAGTGTACATCGTTTCTATTTGCATTCGGTTGAGAATTCCTGTGCATGACTCAAATGGGGGGTGAAAAGAATTTAGAGAAAAGATTGACACGATGATCTTGTAAATAAGTTTTTTCGCGTTACATATAAATTACATTAGACGTCCCACCCCTCGCTGTTCTACAACTGTAACTGTATCTTCTCGATTACGTCATTCGATCAAAGTTAACGGAGTCTAAATACTTTCGAATTTTAAGTAGGGGAGAAAAGGTTTTCCTTTTATAAACTTTTACATAGATGAAAAGAGAATGTTTTTTTTTTTTCTTGGAAAAGATATCGTATCATTTGGAAAAGATAATTTTATCATTATAATTCTTATACGAATTATAACGGTACTTTAATAGGTTGTAAACACGAAAACGTGCTTTCGCATAAATTATATTTAAAAGTTCTACCCCCCGTTGTACTTTGATTGTAACCGTATCTGCTCTATTATGTCATTCGATCAAATTAAATAGAATCTAAATATTTCTGAATTTTAAGTAGGGAACAAGGGTTTTCCTTTCATTCACTTTTACATAGACGGAAAGATAATTTTTTTTTGTTGGAAAAGCCATAAATCAAAAAAAAAAAAAAACTAACAAGTATTGAGGTATCGAAATTCAGATAACGTAAACGATGATTAATTTAAATTATTATTATATTAAATTATGTATTGCATGAAAAAACCAAAACTAATGAGAATTGTATAAATGTAAAAATATAAAAAGAAAAATAATATCATATATATATTACTATATTCTATTATAGGAATATACCCTATAATAGACCAATCAATACCTTATCTAAGTAAAAATATTAAGTATATATATTATATAGTGTCTAGTAAATTATGAAAAAAAAAATAACATCTTTCTCGTATAACGCGTTAAACTATTTTTATATAATTAATAAGATATATAATTAAGATACACAATTTTATATAATTAATAAAAGTGTAAGTAATTCGTATAAGAAAAATAATAATTTAAGTGCACATCGTTTCTATTTGCATTCGGTTGAGAATTCCTGTATGACTCATATGGGGGGTGACAAGAATTTAGAGGAAAGATTGACACGATAATTTTGTAAACAAGTTTTTTTGCGTTACGTATAAATTACATTAGAAGTTCTTACCCCCCGTTGTTCTGAAACTGTAATCTTACCTGCTCAATGACGTCATTCGTTCAAAGTAAAAGGTATCTAAATATCTTTGCATTTTTTGTAGGGAAAAAGGTATTATCTTTTTTTTTCTTATACAGAAAAAAAGAGACTTTTTTTTTTAATAAAAGCCATAAATCAAATTAAAAAAAAAAAACATACACGGTATGGGGTGTCAAAATTCAAATGAAGTAAATATATTTTAAATTCTTTCGAATTTTTCGAAGGAAAAAAGAAAATATCATTGATTTACTATTACAAAAGAAAGAACAGGTAATTTTCTTTTTGGAAAAACGATAAAACAAGAGATAAAAAATTGTCGTATCATAACTCAATTATTTTCAGAAGAAGGTTTTCGCGAATGATAAAAATGCGATAGAGAAATGCATAATACGCGTATGATGGAAAAAAGAAAAAAAAAAAGAAAAAAAAATATAAGCAAGCACGTACGATAATCAAGTTGCATTGTAACGACATCGTGACCTATTCTAACAACCAATCAAAATTATGCTGGAGGACGTCGACTATGGTTATTTTTTTTTTCTTTTTAACAATACTTTCTTGCGAAGTAGTCGTCTAGTTTTTTTTTCTTTTTTCATTATTTTTTCGTTTTCTTTTGTTGTACATATCAAATACTATTATTTTTTTTTTTTATGCAAAAAACGTGTCTTACGATAACGTAAACTGTGTCTTACGGTGCTCGTAAACCGTTCTCTATTCGAATATCTTTTCTTATTTTTTCTTTAGTTGCATAATAATAATAGTAAAAGGATGGATAAAGAAAAAAGAAACAGTAATAAACAGTAGGATAAGAAAGGAAATGAAAGGAAAGAAAAACGTGGATAGACAGAAAGAATGGGGGGGGGGGAAAGAAAACTGACAAAGAAATAAATAGAAAATAAATAATAAATAAATAATAAGAAATAAATAAAAAAAAAACCACATCGTAGAAGAATCAATGAATTCAATGAATTTTATTATTTTATTTCTATATGAGAGTTCTAGTTCTATTTCTATATATATAATTTCTATATGAAAGAAAGTAATAAAATTTATAGACTTCATTGATTCGTTTTGGTTTTTAAATATTTATTTCTTTTTCATTTTCTTTCTTTTCTTTTTTTTCTTCCTCTTTTCCACATCTTTCTTTATTTTCTTTCCTTCCTACTGTTTTTTTTTTTTTTTTTTCATATATATATATGTGTATGTTTGTAATGATAATGCGTTAATTTAGCATAAGCACAAATGAATTAGTAGAAGGAAACATAATCGTTTAATTAAACGCGATATCTCACGTTTCATTCAAAATCTTATCCAATTTCTTTTTAGAACACGTCATTCGTTGTTTTTCTTCTTCTTTCGTTTGATTCTTAAGAAAAATCATGCCACCTTGTATAAACTTTGATTGACGTTTCCATTTAAATTACATTTTAATTTATTCGTATCATTTCATATGTTGTTTTTTTGTTTTTTTTTTGGTTTTCATTTAAAAAAATAATAAAAATATTTATTTGTTTGATTGATTTTTACTTGAGAATAATAAACTCCTTTTCATTCTAAATAACTTTTGAATATTTTTAATATTCATACCATATGATATGCTAAATTTAATAGTATTTATATTATAATAATATAAATATAAATAATAAGAAATAAATATGTATATAAATACAAACGAAAAAAAAAAGTAAATAAATATATAAATAATAATATAAATAATAATAATAAAAATAATAAATAATAAATATATAATAATATAATAAT
>NW_015149042.1:619250-634279 GCF_001465965.1 Polistes dominula | reverse complement strand
TAGAATCATGGCTCGCGTGGGCAGGGTCGCATCCCTGAAGTAAATTCTTTATTCGTAAATGGTACCACCCTTTACGAACAAAAAATTTACCCGCTACCCATTAAACCGATTCTGAAACAGAAATTTTTAATCAATATTAATACAATTTTATTTGCAATGTAAGTAATTAGAACATTTTATATTACCTTCCGGTCCACGAACGCAATCAAGTTGAAGACAGTCATCTGGAAAACTAGAAAAATAAATTCATATTAAAATTATTTTCTATTCAAAGTACGATAATGTGTATGTGTAACGTTTAAACAAATGTATATGCGTTGAAACAATCTAAAAAATAATTAAAGTGTATTAGAATATTAAAATAATTGTTGAATGATATAGAAATAATAAATTGACACGATTCCAGCATATTAATCATCATTTTCAGATGATCTTAAATAGGAAACACCACTGTACCGTTGACATAACTAGAGAAAGTTTGTTCGGAAAGCAACGGAAAGATAGAAATATAATAATCATCTAGGTAGATACTTAGTAGAGTTAGAAAAATTTCTCTCTCTCTATATATATGCATATATATATTCTAAGATTACGTAAGAAACAAGTAGGAGAAAATAGTATAAAATTAATGAGAAAACGTGTAGTGAAATAAAAGTAATAAAAATTTAATCGTCCTGATTCTACCAGAACTTGTCGATTTTTTTCTTTATCATTGTCGTTCGTATTATGTGGTAAAAAGAACTTTAATGTTGGTAAAAAGAAAAGAAAGAGTAATTTAATTGAAATAAAAATAGAAAAGATGATAATATACCTGAACGCGTTAGTTATTTCATTAAGTTATATTTTTTGTTCGTCGGTTTTTCATAATAATCGGTTTAAGTATTGTTAATAATAATAATAAATATATTTAATAATAAAAACATTTAATAATATATATAAATATAGAGTTAACATTTAATATATATTATATAAATATAATTATATAAATATATATTTTATCTTAAATATATTATTATAAATTTATAAATATTATATAAATATATTTAATAATACGTATGTGAATATAGCTAATAATAAATATTGTTAATTTCACAATTCACGCAATATTTCAAACATTTATTCAACTACATTATTAAATAAAAATTCAATATAAAATATATTAAAATTTATTCGTATAGAGGAAGATAGCAACACAGTATATTTCAATTTTTATACACACATAAAAAATTTCGTTCTTTTTTTTGTGTGTTTCGGTTTAAGGTGGTCATCATTTTTCATACTTTGTGACAATTATTCATAATTGACAATTATTAATGAAAGTAGATAAATGCATTCGTCTATTAAAATCTGACACGCGAGATGCAGAAGAGACAATTGAAGAACATCATTCAAGTATTCTGTTCATCATAGTTTATTTTATTTTTATTTGTCTTTTTTTTATTCATTCTTCTTTATACTTATATGTGAGTGCATGTGTCTGTGTGTGTGTGTGTTTGTTTTTTTTTTTGACATAATCCAACTGAACGTTTTCTTTCGTATATTTTCACATTTACATGGATATTATTATATACACAATTCTCTTGATATACGAATGAATCGATGAATATGATTTATGCATCGGTACTTCTTTACAGTGCATTCCAGTATAAAGTAAAAAAGATGGGTGATGGACGAATGACGATGTTCGGTAAACATTTAACTGATGTCACATGATATATTTAGAAAATCGATAGTCTTAAATGTATAGAAAAAAAAAAAAAAAATTATCTTTGTTTTCCCTCTCATATTATAAAAATTTAAACACCCATTTTATTCACCATTATTTCACGTATTTATAATAAATTGAAAAATATTTTACAATTTATCCATCTTCAAATGAAACAAATCTTTTGATATTTTATTTTAATCAATTTTACAATACGATATAAATTATACTATCACGTAATAAATATTTTAAGATAATAAAAGAAGACAAAAAAATATAATTTATTGATCAATATTATTCAATTTGAGTAATATGAAATATAAAAAAAATGATATATGATTATATAATTAATTATTTAATGATTGTAATATCTTAATAGAAAAAAAAAAAAAAAAGAAAAAATTAACCAAAACTGTTACGCGTCCTTCTACATCTTATTAAATATTAAAATATTACAATCTTGCAACGACGTTGTACACTTAAAGGGTTGATCTAAGGAATGCATGAAAGTAAAAAAAAAATAGGTAAAAAAAAAAAAATTGCATGGAAAAGAAAAAAAAAATACACGTTAACCTTCTAAATAATAAATGTGAATTGCATTCGATACTAACGATTAAAGATGACGGAAAATCTATCTCACATGTTCTATATAACGAGAATGCAGATTACATGGTAGTATAATTATTTATCATTAAAATGCAAAACAACGCGATGTATTAATGAGATTGTTTGGTTCCTATGAGAATAACTAATACCATTACGTTCTATACACAAGTAATACTTACTTATTTGCTATAACATAAACGCAAATGTGTGAACATCGATGATTTTAATACTTGCATATCTCTGATTTTACGCAAAACTCGATTTCCGTTGCATTTGTAATTAACGTTACCTGTTAAATTCATATTTTTCATTTGTAAAACTAACGAGAGGGAGTTACTTTAAACAGAGAATTTTTTACTTGGAATACTCGTCATGTATTGTAAGAAAGAAAGAAAAAAAAAAAAAAAATACAAAGTAAGACGCAAAGAATTTTATTTTTCCTTTAAGCAAAAGAAACAAAAAATTATTATCGTCTACTTAAAATAAGGTGCCAATTATGACGATTGAAATGATAGGATTTGTTGTTTTTGTTGTTGACTTTTGCAAGACAATGATGGATTAAAAAAGAAACAAATTTGTTGTTCATTATGTTAAATAATATATAGCATAAAATAATACTGTTACTAATATTCATTAATTTTGTTTATTAATAATCATCCTTGCTCAAATACTTATGAATTAATACTAGGGGTAGTTTAAAACTTATAGAGATGATTAAATATCGTTTATTCGATAAATAGCAGCCACACACACACACACATGGAAGAAGAAAAAAAAGTAATAATAATAATAATAATCGTCGCTTGTAATATCGTCATAATTCTTTTTTTTCTCTTCTTTTTTTTTTTTTGTTGTTTATACAGCGAACAAGAATGTCGTAATAATAATAATAATTATTCTTAGTTTAAAGTATTCTTAAAATAGTCACTATCAAAATAAAAGTCCGTGTCAATCGTAGTTAGCTAATGCAAACTAACCTTGTGAATTCGAAAACGCATAGCTAACTTAGCTGACTTAGCACATACTCAACTAATAAGCTGTATTGCAGGTACCAACCAACGTAGCGACGACGAACACAGTAATAGGTGTCTATCGTTGCGAGCAAAAACTCTAAAAAGAAGACTGCCTTGAATTAATAAATAATAATTTTCGCCTGTGCTAGAGGATCACAGAATGAAAGGATTTTTTCATGTCTTTTTTTTCTTTTTTTTTTTTTTCTTACAAATTACTTGCATCATTGTGATCCACGTACGCATGTAATCGTTCCGATGATGATGACGATAATCACAATAATAATAATAATAATAATAATAATAATAATGTTAGAAATAGAAAGTTGTGCATGCATCGTATTTACATGTCACGTGTAATATATGTGTGTATAATGGAACGACGAGAAAACTACAAGAGCTTCGGAATTACGTAACTTTCTTTCGTATCTCTTAAGGTGGAACATAAAAACAACAAAAAATCATGCACTAACGTTAAATAAAAGTTTTTATTTTTTTCTTAACAAATTGTACGAATATTACTCGTGACTGTTGTTACTTTCACGAAAAGATAATGAATTATATTTATAATAAATATTATAAACTGACGTGCGTAAAAGGAATACAAGTTAAAAAAGATATTAAAATAGAACTCATATCTGTTACAAAACATACATTTATTTATATTTTATCTTTTCCTGAAACAGTATCGTTAAATAATACATTTAAAAAAAAAAAAGTATCTAATATTCAAATTTGCCGCGTTTAGAAAAGTTTATTCAAACGTCGACAATATAGATTTCTATTCATTTATTCATGATCGATAATAATAGAAATTTGTAAAAAAATAAGATAGAAACAAAAATATCCGTAAGATGTCAGTGAATTTCGATATATCGACGAATCGGTATTATCGATCGTTTCAGTAGTTCGAGAAGCTTCATTGAGTGTACGTCGTTGCGTGGACGCTTTGATATACAACGCCATCTAGCGTAAAAGAATTTATTGACCGAACGTAGTATGAATTTAAAATACATTTCCACATACTAGCGCCACCACAAAGGATGCCGGCCCATTGATGGAACGACTCAGACCGAGTCACGCCGCGCTATACACCGGTCGATTGATCGGTTGCTTGTCTTTCAGTAAAAATACCTGTCTTTTCTCTCCATGATCCGTGTACCTATATATCGCGTAATAAATAAATACGTTAAATATATTTAAAAGTTATTAAAAAGTGGTGATCTATTTGAAATCTAAATAATTTCATTAGAAGTTTATCTATGAAGTATTATTTGTATACATAATATGTAATCATCTCAACGAGACGACGTTTTAGAAGAAGGAGGAAGAATATCAAAACGTATTATATACATAATATATATTTATATAATATATATTTTAATAAATAAATATATATATATATATATATATATATATATATATATATATATATATATTTTACGTAGTGTGTATACGTTTATAAATGCATATAATAATTTGTTCGTTCTATTTTTCATACTAACACATATTCACATGCACGTATCAGACACTCACTTACTAACCCACCCACTCGTTTGCACTTCTTTTTATCTTTATCTTCTGCTATCATCTATTTTTCTACCTTTGTCTTTCTCTCTCTTTCTCTCTCTCTCTCTCTTTCTCTCTCTCTCTCTTTCTAGCCATCCTGTTCTCTCTTCCCCCTCTCTTACTCTTTCTTTTTCATCTGCACACGAGCAACGTTGACGACTCGTGCTATGCGGATACCCCGATAACCACCGCTACTACCGCGTCACATGGGGCGAGTCTCGTTCTCTTTAAGGGCGTCATATCGTCGTACAACATTTACCCTTCAAACCAACACTCTATTAATTATCTTTAAATGATTATTTATCAATTATTGTTTAACCGGTTGTTTAAAAATAATATAACAAGCAAAACACTAAGAGGAATTCTTTTCCCCCTCTCCTTCTCTTCATACTCACTCACTTTCTTTCTCTTTCTCTTTCTCTCTCTATCTATTTATCTATCACTCTCACTCTTTCTCTCTTTTACTTTATTTCACTTTCATATTATTTCATAACATCTTCCTATTCTCATTTCACTTTTAACCACGATCCACTATCTTTCTTTGTTTATCTTCATTAAAATTTATGCCAGTTTTGTCTTATTTTTCTCACATATAAACGTACACATATATTTATATATGTATATAGACTCTCTTTAATCGTTGCACCAAATGCGATATAGATTTACTCATATTTCTTATTCCATAAACTTAACTTTGTTTTAATCTAATTTTTAATTAATAATCTTATCTATAATTCATTTTTATCGTAACACTAGTTCTCCTACTTCGTCTTATTCTTAACTCGTTATACTTTAATTATTATATTCTTAACATTAATTCAATTCTAATTTTCTGGACTGTCCATGTATAGTTCAACTTTAATATTTTAAATTTTTGTTCTATTAAAATTCTAATTTTTATCCTATTTTCATTTTAGATTTTCAAATCTAATTCTAATTCTTACGCTAATAATAAAAAAAAAAAAACTCTAACTTTTAATCTTTATTCTGCGCAATCAATTTCGCACACAAACTTTTATTTTTATTCCATCCTAATTTAAAAAAAAAAAAAAACTTCTAATTAATATTTCTTACTATAATTCAAACTCTCGAATCATTTAATTCTACTAATTGTACCTTGTTTTATCAAAAAAAATTTTTAAATATCAACTTATCACAGTCCTACTTTAACTTTCAATCTTTATTCTGCGCAATCAAATTTGCACACAAACTTTTACTTTTATTCTATCCTAATTAAAAAAAAAAACTTCTAATTAATATTATTCACTATAACTCAAACTCTCGAATTTCTTAATTCTACTATTTGTATCCTGTTTTACTAAAAATTTAAAATACCAATTTGTCACAGTCCTACTCTCTAACTTTAACTATATACATATTCATATGTATATAATATAAAATATTTATTTATGTCTTTATTTATCTGTTCAGAGTGTGTCCTATAGCTCGTGAGACTGTTATTCCCATTTTTATACACACATATATATATATATTATATATTTATTTTCGTGGTAATATATAGTGGTAAATTGTGCGCGATGTGAACCGTCCGGGAGATTAACAGAACACAGATAAAACACACGCGCATACACACATATATATATATATATATATATATATAAATTATACGTACGTATACAAATACATATGCATAATATATATATATATATATATATAATGTATAGATAGATATATGTACACACATACAAGCTGTGAGACGACTGCAACTGAAGAAGAAGAAGAAGAAGAAGAAATAGAAGAAAAAATAGAAGAACTAGAAGAAGAAATAAAAAAAAAAAGAAACGTCGACGCGTCGTTGGCAGTGAACGACGACGCAACGACGACGACAACGATAAACAACGGTTAAAAGAAGAAGAAGAAGAAGAAGAAAAAGAAGAAGAAGAAGAAGAAGAAGAAGACACTACCACAAGTTTGTTGAGATAATTGACGCTTATTCTCTTTTCTCATTGGATGTTGTTGTCTATTCCACTTCAAATCTCATTTACTTCGAAGGAAATACGAACTATTTTCAAGGGTGAGTCCATACATCTTCGTTTCACACTTTTTTTCTTTCTCTATTTCTATTTTATCAAAATATATACGTATATACAAACATACATGTATTTATACGTATACATATGTTTATGGATAGGTAATATATATATATTATATATATATATATATATGTACTTTATTGGAACCTTGGTATCGGCCAACCACGAATGGTCCACTTTGAAGTTTCGCTCGATACGACTATAAAGGACCTCTATCATCTGAACACACATACATACACAAGTGTACACATATAAACTTATGTATACATATTATATTCTAACATGAATTCACATACAATATTTTTTCATATTTCGTTTTGTTTTTATTAATTTATTAATCCAATTTTTTTTTTTTTTTAAATGAACCTTCCTTTATCGTCTACACATANTTAATTTATTATATATTATTATTTATATATATTATATATACAATATTATTATACAATTTATTTGTTATATATATTATATTATTATATACTATATAATATTATATACTATATAATATATATAAAATGTAATAAAATATAATATAATGTAGTATTAATTAAACACAATAATATTATTATTACATTTATAATATAATATTGTAATATTATATTTATAATGCAATATTATATATATATATATATATATATATATATATAAAATGTATTAATAATATTAATTGTATGATTATATAAGGTATTGATAAGTAAAATAGATAATGAGAAAATTATAATACTTACAATCGGATGGGGAAGAGGAAGCAAGGTCAATTTCAACGATGTCGTGAAATCAATGGAGTTCATCAGTTCCTGAATCTCCGAAGCCCTCCATGCCAAGGTCAAGTCTTCCTTCCACTTTCATCAGTTACACTTACATGACGAAACAAGTAATGTATGTTATTTTAATATCATCGATAAAAAAAAAAGAAAGTGTTAAGAATTAAGAAACACTTAAAAAAACCACCATGAAATATTGTAATTATGATGAATTGCGACAACATTTGTTCACTTCAGTAATATGAAAAGGTATTTTGAAAATATTATTGCATTAGTATACTTACCAAACCATGGTAAACGTGGACAATCGTTTTGTCAAGGCGTTTTCTGAACGTATTATCAAAACTTGGTCTCGTGTCAATCAGCTTTTTCGATGAGATTAGAAAAATATATACGTGGAAGACCATTTTAGATTTTTTTTTTCTCTTGCATCATCATGGTGTCACATCTCTCTTATATGTTCGAAATTTGAGGATAATATTTTTATTATTTTCTAATTTTTGTTTGTATTTTTTATTTTTTTTTTTATTTTTATGAAGGACCTCTTCTTCGTTCGAGTATTTTCCTTATTTTTAACATTGCACACAACGAAATATATTTAGTATATTATTAATAATAAAGAATTATTTTTCTATTAGATATAATATTAAATACTTTTGAATGAAGATATTAAATATCCAGTTAATAATTTAATGATAAAAAAAATATATATATATATATTCACTTATCATGGATTTCCATTACTCATATGTAGAAATAAAAGGAAAAGAAATTAGATCATCTCATTGTTATCAATGAGTTTATCAGAATTTTATTTAAAAGAAACATGTCAAGATAAAATTTCATGCTTTAATAAACCTTTTCTATTCTTAATTATTCGCGATTAGCATTAATATATATATATATATATATAGTAATTTCATTAATAGCAATTCTTGAATGTTTTCAAAGAATTATATGCACAAAAGATAAGATTGATAAGAAATCACATTTTATAGATGCAATTATTATTCAAAAAGGATTTTAAATAGAAAATATGGTATGTTTTGAAATTCTAATCGAGTTTTATTGAAAAAAAAAAAAAAAGCAAAAAGAAACGTTCGGATCAAGGAGAAAAAAAAAATTAGACGAGAGACATGATTTAGATATCGTAAAATATTTTTTGATTCTTTTTTTTTTTTTTTTTTTTTTTTTTTTTATTATTATTCCCATATCGTAGCAAGTTTTTGTTACTTTAGTTGTTGTTTTTCATCTGACTATTAGAAACGATTCGTCTATAAATGCTGATTTCAAATGCCGACCTACTATTCATTCCGTCTGTGATATAATTTTTCAAACATATGGGTGTGTATATATAAGCAAATACATACATAAAAGTACTTATTTATTATACTTATTACTAGTCACGCATTATATATATACATATATATGATATGTGGTATAGATGAATTATTATTACATTATTTATCACTATCGAATGTAAATTAATTCATATCATTGAAACTAATATACATGAATATGTTTTATGAGATGAATTAGTAATACTAATTTTTTGTACTGTCATAAGTTGTAAAAAAAAGATATTATTGTAAAAAAATATAAAAGAATAATAATTAATTAATTTAAGACGTTGTATCTTGATAAAGGAATTAAGTAATAAGAGATACAATGCAATATATAAATATTGAATTGTATTAAAAGTACTTGACAATTTTTAGAAGAATTTGTTTATAAAAAATTCATGTGTATATAATACTATGGAAGTTTTTTTTACCGTTATACGTTCTACAATAAAATATTATTCTAATATATCTAGAAGAATAATTAATTTAAAAAGTAATAAATATATAATATATATTATATTATTATATTAATTAATAATTAATTAATTTAAAAAATTGTATTTCAAATGAGAAACTATTGGGTTGGCAAATAAGTTATTGGTGTTTGAATTATGAGTTGTAGCGAAGTAGCGATCGTTCTGATTTATATCAAGGGTTATCATAGAAAACAAACAAAAAACAGGTTTTCGAGACCCCTTTCTTAAGTTCATTGATCAATAGTAAAAGGGTTGCATTCGATACTAGGTATAAAGAAAGTTTTTCTATTTAGGGATTATCTTTTCTCTATGTGGTTTTACACCTGTGTTTGTTGGTGTATAATTTGATGGCTTTTATGGCCTTTTTTTATTTTTCTCCTTATTCTTTGAATAGAACTTCTTACAGTTCAGTAGTACCCTAAAAAATATATTATACGATTGGTGCTTTTACGTTGTGCTCTACATAATAAATTCTATGAATAATATGTGACGATTTTAAAAAGAAAAAGTATTTATAAAAAATCAATGTGTATTTAATAACAATAATGAAGTTTTTACTGTTATACGTTCTAAAAAAAAAAAAAAAAACTATTCTATATAGTATCTATAGAAGAATAATATTCAATTTAAGAAATTCTATCTCGAATGAAGAATTATTATAAAAAAATATAATATAATCTAATATATGAATATTGAATTATGTTGCTTACCGGTGTCTTGATCAATACTATGATATTTATCTATTGAAAATAGGTTTTAATAGAACGTGAATGTAAATCGATTGTTGTTGCTTAACAAATTGTGAAATTGTAGAACGCTGTTGCGTTATTGTATGCTACTGCTTATAGAAGAAAGATGCTGCAAACCGATGCTGTTTGTCCTCTCGCTTCCTGTGCCTTATTGCTTGAAAAATATTGCTTGATGGTTAACTGTTTGCTGATCACAGTGTTTGTAGATTGATGGGATGTTGTTGCTCTGTTTATACTTTTTTTTAAAGATTGTCCTGCTTCGTCGGGAGCCGGCGTGTTCTTCAATATTCTTGCTGATGATTCAATCGTGAGTTGTGGTGAAGTAACGATCGTTCTGATAGTTTCAGGGTTTTTATAGTAAAAAAAATAGATTTTCGAACTCCCTTCTTCAAGTTCATTGACCAATTGAAAAGGTTAGTAATAGATAGATATTAGGCATAAGGAAAATTTGTCTATGCAAGAAATATTTTTTCTCGGTATTGTATCTTCATGTATCTACATAACTATCTGAGATTATTTGATGAGTGCGATAATGCACCAATATATCGTCGCACCGATATCTCTCGAAAATTTGGTTTAGGATTTTATGGCCTTTTTTTTGTGATTTTCCTTTTAATCTTTGAATAGAGTTTTTATAGCTCTGTAATCCCTTGGAAAAAATGTTATCATATACGATTTATAACTTGCGATGAAACATACAAAAAAAAAAGAAAAAAATAGGCCACGATTTGTAAAAGAATGTATTTATAAAAAATCTATGTGTATTTAGTAACATCGAAATTTTTATTGCCATATATTCTAAAAAAAGAAAAAACAAAAATAGTTTTCTAAATTTTATGAAAAGTAGAATAAGAATTTATTTAAGAAATTGTATCTTGAATAAAGAAATATTATAAGAAATATAATCCAATATATTATAATTATTAAACTGTACGAAAAGTACATGACAATTTTTATAAGAATTTATTTAGAAAAAAATCCACGTGCATATATGTGCACACAATAATAACATATTACTCAATCACCAAAACAATTGTTAATCTAACGTAAAGAAGCAATTTGCAATAAGATAATTTTTCCTTACTTCCCCCGTGATATTCTTATTCTTCTTCATTCATCTATAAAAAGAAAAGAAAAGGAAAGAAACATAAGGAAAAAAAGAAAAAAGCAATAATCGTATTGCAAATCGATTACGAAATAATGGCATCGATCAAATCATTCTTTCCATTAATTCTAATTCTAATTTCATGAAGAAACGTTTTGCTTTCATATTAAATTTTATCCCACCATCCTGTGCTAACCTCCCACGTTTAATCATCCCCACTTAATCAAATCCACACCCCCTTATATTAACTTACCTTTCCTATTTCTATTAGTTTTCATTCGAGCATTCATACAAATCGAGAAGCCGCGAGATTCGAAAGTCGCAAATTGATTTCACGAAAGCCGCTGATTGGAGCAACTTCGATCGAGAATCGGTGGAGCCTATGTGTGGGTGTAACTCAACGTCCATACCTCTAAACAAGTGCCAACCAATAGCGTAGTTTGTAGGAGGCGAGTGCTCTTCGTTACTACAAAAGCTTAGTTTGCTCTTGGTTTATTCTTACAACTGCATACCGGACACTTGAAATATCAAACACTAACACGTCCTACATGTGAACAAAAGAAAGAAAAATAAAACGATTAGAATCATTGTTACAATTTCAAAATCATATGAAATGTTTTTAAACCGACCGCACTACACGTCAAAAAAAAAAACGATTGAAAAAATTTACATGATTAAAGTTATTAACAAATAAATCGAGTATTATTATGTGAAATGTAAAATGAAGGGAATATTTAAGGGAAAACAATGAAACGAATTTAAATATGGTATTAATTAGGAAAATGAATAAAACGAATTATTAATATAATATTAATGTGAAAAGCGGTCTTTAGCTAGATTTCACTTGCCATGGAATGTATAGCATATCAAAATATGATAAACATTACATGGAAAGTAATATCCATTGCCCAGGTCTAACCACGAGGAGGTAACCGCTTCTGAAGACCCACGAGGGATGTGCATCCTAAAAATGCCACTATCCGAATACAATTACAAAGGAATGAATTTAACTCTTAGGCCCCACCATAAGAGTACCATGATAAAAAATCTGCACAATAATTATCGAGAATATCAGAGAGAAATTAGAATACCAAAAAATACAAAATGATAAACAAGGAGTGTAATCTGAAAAGAAATTCAATAGAATCATCGATGTTAGTTAAAACTAACACACCGTAGAATAACTTCAACATATAGAAATACAATCTACATACATTTATATACATAATTTTCAATCTATATAAAATAAAGTATAATAATTAAAAAGAGCATACAATTATGAGTTGTTCTATGAAACCTATAAATAAAGAAAATACATTAAAAATAATGATCACACATGTGCGATGCTACGAAAAGTATTATATAAAGATACAAATTTACATTTTATTTATACAAATAATTATTTTATACTCTCCTATATTACCAAGTCCACTTCTTGTTCCTTTATGGTCCTCCTTTGGTCCTCCTCTGATCATCTCCTCACCGTAGTCCAACCTGCAACAGAAAACAAAGGGATAAAAAAGAGTTAAACAATAAAAGGGATAGGAAAAAAGGAGGATGGGTATAACTTTCAAAGCGGAACTTTTCACGATTTTTTTTTTAAGTGGTTTCCCCCCGATTGGACTAGTCCACTGACTCTAAATTTAGGAGAAACCTACACTCCAAGGTACAGTCCAACACCAATACTAACCGCGAACTTACGGAAAAGAATCCTTGGGTCCGTCTAACAATTAGCGGAAGATGCCTTTCCATACAAATGAAGCTTCAGTTTCCCATGCTAAATGCATATCTATCGATGCATATCAAAAAGCCAAAAAAGAAAAAAAAGAAAAGAAAGACGGTAGTTTCAGTTTAAAAGTTAAGTGAACATGATTCTATCCTTGGGAGGAAGAAATAGAATCATGGCTCGCGTGGGCAGGGTCGCATCCCTGAAGTAAATTCTTTATTCGTAAATGGTACCACCCTTTACGAACAAAAAATTTACCCGCTACCCATTAAACCGATTCTGAAACAGAAATTTTTAATCAATATTAATACAATTTTATTTGCAATGTAAGTAATTAGAACATTTTATATTACCTTCCGGTCCACGAACGCAATCAAGTTGAAGACAGTCATCTGGAAAACTAGAAAAATAAATTCATATTAAAATTATTTTCTATTCAAAGTACGATAATGTGTATGTGTAACGTTTAAACAAATGTATATGCGTTGAAACAATCTAAAAAATAATTAAAGTGTATTAGAATATTAAAATAATTGTTGAATGATATAGAAATAATAAATTGACACGATTCCAGCATATTAATCATCATTTTCAGATGATCTTAAATAGGAAACACCACTGTACCGTTGACATAACTAGAGAAAGTTTGTTCGGAAAGCAACGGAAAGATAGAAATATAATAATCATCTAGGTAGATACTTAGTAGAGTTAGAAAAATTTCTCTCTCTCTATATATATGCATATATATATTCTAAGATTACGTAAGAAACAAGTAGGAGAAAATAGTATAAAATTAATGAGAAAACGTGTAGTGAAATAAAAGTAATAAAAATTTAATCGTCCTGATTCTACCAGAACTTGTCGATTTTTTTCTTTATCATTGTCGTTCGTATTATGTGGTAAAAAGAACTTTAATGTTGGTAAAAAGAAAAGAAAGAGTAATTTAATTGAAATAAAAATAGAAAAGATGATAATATACCTGAACGCGTTAGTTATTTCATTAAGTTATATTTTTTGTTCGTCGGTTTTTCATAATAATCGGTTTAAGTATTGTTAATAATAATAATAAATATATTTAATAATAAAAACATTTAATAATATATATAAATATAGAGTTAACATTTAATATATATTATATAAATATAATTATATAAATATATATTTTATCTTAAATATATTATTATAAATTTATAAATATTATATAAATATATTTAATAATACGTATGTGAATATAGCTAATAATAAATATTGTTAATTTCACAATTCACGCAATATTTCAAACATTTATTCAACTACATTATTAAATAAAAATTCAATATAAAATATATTAAAATTTATTCGTATAGAGGAAGATAGCAACACAGTATATTTCAATTTTTATACACACATAAAAAATTTCGTTCTTTTTTTTGTGTGTTTCGGTTTAAGGTGGTCATCATTTTTCATACTTTGTGACAATTATTCATAATTGACAATTATTAATGAAAGTAGATAAATGCATTCGTCTATTAAAATCTGACACGCGAGATGCAGAAGAGACAATTGAAGAACATCATTCAAGTATTCTGTTCATCATAGTTTATTTTATTTTTATTTGTCTTTTTTTTATTCATTCTTCTTTATACTTATATGTGAGTGCATGTGTCTGTGTGTGTGTGTGTTTGTTTTTTTTTTTGACATAATCCAACTGAACGTTTTCTTTCGTATATTTTCACATTTACATGGATATTATTATATACACAATTCTCTTGATATACGAATGAATCGATGAATATGATTTATGCATCGGTACTTCTTTACAGTGCATTCCAGTATAAAGTAAAAAAGATGGGTGATGGACGAATGACGATGTTCGGTAAACATTTAACTGATGTCACATGATATATTTAGAAAATCGATAGTCTTAAATGTATAGAAAAAAAAAA